>RJWJ010018807.1:0-31114 GCA_004363605.1 Indri indri
TTTTTTTTTTTTTTTTTTGAGACAGAGTCTCACTCTTTTTGCCCAGGCTAGAGTGCTGTGGCATCAGCCTAGCTCACAGCAACCTCAAACTCCTGGGCTAAAGCGATCCTACTGTCTCAGCCTCCTGAGTAGCTGGGACTACAGGCATGTGCCACTATGCCCAGCTAATTTTTTCTATATATTTTAGTTGTCCGATTAATTTCTTTCTATTTTTAGCAGAGACGGGGTCTCGCTCTTGCTCAGGCTGGTTTCGAACTCCTGAGCTCAAACAATCCACCCGACTCAGCCTCCCAGAGTGCTAGGATTACAGGCGTGAGCCACCTAATAACTTAACTACCACCTGAATCTTGATTTTAAGCATCTAATTCCCTGACCATTACCTCCTATTCTTTTTGCTCTCTTACTGTATTGCCATGATACCCACATTCCTTTGCCTCCATAAGAAATGTGTTTCAACTACTACTGCTGTGTAACAAATCATCCTCAAATCCAGTGGATTAAAACAACCATTTTTTTCTGCTTACAGTTTGGGGGTCATAAATTCAGGAAGGACTCTGATGGGAAGTTCTTACCTGGCTCTCCCTTAAGGTTTGGTTACAGTCAGAGGTAAGCTGGGCTGGGTGTCCAAGATGGCTCATTCACAAGGTTGGCGGAATGTTAGCTGCGAGCTCAGCTGGGACTGTCACCAGCAGGTCCACTGATCTCTCCCACTTGGTAGTCTCAGGGTACTCAAATTTCTTGATGATGGCTGGCCCCCACCAGAGTGACTGCTCTTGGGGCTGCATGGCCTTTCCTGGTCTACCCTTGGAAGTCACATGGCATTACTCCTGTCATGCCTGTTGGCAAAGCAGTCACAAACCTATTCACATTCAAGAGAGGGATCACAGACCCCAGCTCTCAATGGGAGGAGTGTCATAGACTTGGGGAGCTGTGTCATGAAGCCACCACAGATCTCAGTGCATTGACCATCTGCTTTTCTCATTGCCCTCTCATGAAAGTAACCCTCTCTTGTTGCATCAACTTCTCTTTCTCTTCTGGATCATTTCCACCAGCAAACAAGCATAATATATCATTAAAGTAAAGGGTATATTCTTATCTCTGTATGTATAAAGAATCCAAAGTCATGGGGTTTACAATATTGTTATGCCTTAATGGAAAAGAGATAAAAAAAAAAAAAAAACACCTCCTTCTGGTTTAAGAAAGAAATCTCACACATAATTATACCTTTCAGAAAACAGATTTCTACCAGTGCAGAAGACTATTATGACGACGAATCAGAGTTGAAGTGTTTTAAGAGATTGGTACCATCAATTTTTAAAAATCTCTGAAATCTGAATGGCGTATTAGATTCCTTCATATAAAGTACATGCTCAAAGACAGTTTTATCATAACTGAATAGAGAACAGGATTCTACATTTTCACTCAAGTCTTTGCACCAGAGCAGTGTCATAGCCCCAAAGAGTACTGCATTGGAGCCTTGACAAATAGTATCTCTCTGACATATAAATCCCAGAGAATTTTCTATTTATTGTGATAAGTGCAAAGAGAACACCCCAGCAAAGCATTCCGGGAAATACCAAGCTGGAGAATGTTTGGTAAACACGGCTTCTCACGTTTCCCCAGTTCCTCCAAAAGATGTAGTAAAGTTGGTGTGATGATGTTCTGCCTGACAAGGAGAGCTCCTGGTCGTTGTAGGAGACCCTGAGTACAGATTTACCAGAGCTCTTCTACCCACAGACTTGTCGTCCTAGAACTCCAGCATAATACCTAGGTTCTAGGTTCAGTCTTGCTACGTAGACCACAGGCTAGATAACAACAACCAGGCAGCTAGCAGGATAGCACTTTTGCCCCTCCCTGCCTAACTTTCCTGCCTGTGCTTCCTGCACCTCCAGATAAACTACTGGTGCATGAATCCTTGTCTCAGCCACTTCTGAAAGAACCCAATCTGAGGCACCCTCATAATTGTGATGCCCACACTTAAACTATCAGAGCCTAACATTAATCAATATTTTACCCTCTCTTGAACAATATAAGAACCCTAGAAGACTTTAACTGTTTACTCCAGTCCCAACTTAAATTCTATTGTTACATATTTTAATATTCTTTTTTTTTTTCAAGATCCACAAGGAATGTTATTGTTGCTTTAAACGGTCAATGTTTACTAGATTTACCCAAATATTTACCTCTTTCTGTGTTCTTCATTCCTTTTTTTTTTTAAGACTTAAAAATTGCTACTTGACAAAAACTTTTATATTTAATAAAGAAATGGCAATGATAGATAAATTAATTCAAAATATTAATATTTTCACTAAGCACTAAATAGAATAGTTCCCAATCTTTTCACCGAGAACCCCTTTGAAAGAATGTCTCAAACTTAATTAGTTCATTTAGGTTTTTAATCAAGAAATCTAAAGCTGCCAATCAGAGTATCTAATTACCATGAAATGACCAAGTTAACAACCTTGAGATCCTATAATTTGAGGTCATATTATGTGAGTTTTTAAAAGCTTTGCTTAACTTATACATTCCAATTGAGGGGTTCATTGGCCTCAGGATGATAATCTGAAGTCCAAGTGCCAGAAACTATACACACACACAAACAAAAATGAGTAATAAGTGTGAAGTATAAAAGATAAATAACATATGGTCCCTATATATTTAATGGGAATAATGCCTAATTCTCATGGGTGTACAATGCAGTGAGGGGCAGAGAGCATATACAAGCCACTAACACACAAGGCAGAACCAAGCAAGGGCAATATAAAGATAAAGTCAAGAAGCCAAGTAGCCCATATCATATCCCAAGACCCCAGCCCCTTGGAATCAAATGCATTAGTAACAACCACCCTTAATGGAAAATGTCTCCCCTCCCAAAATGTAAAACAAAAATGACAAAAGCAAACAAAACTCAAAACTAAGAGACAATCAGAGCAAGCTTTAATGCTTTAAATTTCACCTGTGTCCCAGAGTCACAGCACTGAGAACAGGATCTGTCTCAATACTTAAACTGATTCATTATCACAGAACGCAACAAAATTTAACATATCATTGCTTCTACTACATTCCTTCCTGTCAAAAAAAATGTAAATAAACACCCCACCAAATATAAACTTACCCCACATAAAAGTCAGCATTAACCTAAGGATCCTACTGCAATATTGCTACGCTAACCCAGGATATTTTAATCCTCTTCCAACCTATTTACAAAATATCCTCATTCTGAGAGCTCTGGAAGCATTACGAATATTGTTCCCTGAGATTCCTCTTCTTGAGGTAGTTCGAAGTCTTGGAACATGGCAGATTTACCTATTTTTCTATGCTACCACTGAGGGGTAATTATCATAAAAGGCCTACAACCAAAATCTTTATCTCCTGATTCTCGGACTATTATGATTTTTTCCCTCAAATCAAAAAACTAATCTACCAACTGGAAACACACACGAAGAGATGAAAAGTCATATAGAATTTTAAAAACAAGCCAAAAAAAATACCATAACAAAGAATCTGTGTCATCTCACTAACAGACTAAACTTTGCTAAAGACAAAAAAAAATTTACTTGGTTTACCCAAACTATAGGCATTTTATAAAGTACTCAAGAAATCAAGCAGCTTATAAAAATAGCGGGAAAATTTTAGGTGGGAGCATAAAACTAAAATCAACTCTGTGTCCTGTAAAGAGTTCTTCCAAAATGCCACATCTATGAGAAGTGTGTGGCAAACAGTCTGTCTGAGGCTGCCTCACACACCAGCCCACTCCCAGGCTGATGCTGTTGCTCTTTCCCTCGGGCCAGCTTCAGAGGTGCAGGGATATTGGCAGACACCTGTTCCAGGTAGGCCGAGGAGCCCTGAGGGATGTCGCTGGCTTGTTGTGCTGCAGGCCGATGTCCTCCAGCACCTGCTCCGAGGGCCTCAGCTTTGTCACATGCAAACAGTGTGTCTTTCGACAGTAATTCATTCCTTAGCTCCAAGACATTCTCTTTGATAACTTGCTCTGGTTTCTGCACAGATAATTGCAATCATTTTTGTAGGAAAAAAACATTCTGTCTTGCAATATCCAGAAGTTTCTGGATATACTGATTGATGCTATTTTGAATTTCTTTCTGACTGGTGCCATTGACATAGTCCTGGCTAACCAGAGAAGCAAGGCAAGCCTCAAAGGATGACTCCAACTCGTCCACCAAAGTACTGTTAGAAGGTCTCGGAGCGCCTGGTGCGGCCAGAAGGAGCGAAGCCTGGCCGGGGAGGCCCTGCAGGGGGTGGGGGTCTGTCCATAGAGTGAATGCCCCAGCAGAGCCTCCAAGTCTGGGAGAGCAGTGAGAGCCCACTTTTCATTCGTTTTTGCACATCAGATCTTCCTATGACACCACTTCTTTTTACCTGAAGTACACCTTTTAGAATTTTCTTTAATGAGAATCTTTGGGTGGTAAACTCTTTCAGTTTGTTAAAAATGTCTTTATTTTTGTCCTAGTTCCTGGAAGATATTTTTATCGGCTATGGAGTTCTAGGTCAGGTAATGAGTGTCCATCATCACCCCAAAGGTCTCATTCCAACGTCTTCCTCTGGCTTCCCTTGTTGCTATGAAAGTCATCACCCAGTTGTTCTCAAGGTCACTTTTCTTTCATCTCCAGCTGCATTTAGGACTTCTTTGTCTTTGGTGTTCTGAAGTTTCAATATGGGGCATATAGGTCTGGATTTATTTCATATTTTTTTCTGCCCCAACTTCTCACTGAGCTTCTTAATTATATGAATTTCTCTTTCATCAGTTTAGAAATCTCACGGCCACTGTATCTTCAAATATTGCCTCTGCTCCACTCCACCTCTTCTCCTTCTGGCACTCCAATTGCACTCGTGCTGGAACCTCTTATTCTATCTAGCCTTCAGGACGCTTAACCTTTCGTGTTTTCCATATCTATGTCTTCCCAGGTAGTATTCTAGATATTTTATTCACATTTATCTTTTAGTTCACTAATTCTGTCTTCAGCTATTTATAATCTCTTGTTAAAGTTGTATATTGAATTTTAAATTTAGTTGAAATTAAAACTCAACTAAAATTCCAACTGAATTAAAACTTTCCTTTTATCAGTGCAAAACATGCCTAGAGGAAACAAAAAGAGAAGGAAAAATCCCTTTCCATTTAGAACTTTCATTTTGTTCTTTTTAAACTCCTTGACTATTCTTTGTAGTTTCTTGGTTTCTGCATGTATTTTCTACTTCACCTTTTATAACACTAATTATATTAAACATAGGCATTTTGTAATCTGTGCTTGATAATAGTCCCATTATCTGAAATGTACTATTTGTGGTCAGTGCTGGCTTGTTCTCATGATACTTCATGACTTTGCTTCTTAACTGCTTTTTTCAATCTGAGAGCTTCTTGTTACTCTTGGGATTGTATTAATGGGAAACCCCAAGGCCTAGCAAGAAGGTGGTACTTGCAGAGAACAAAATGTAGGTGTCTTAGTCCCTTCAGTTTGCTATAAAAAAATACTCTTTTTTTTTTTTTTTTTTGAGACAAGGTCTCACTCTGTTGCCTAGGCTGGAGTGCAGTGGCATCATCATAGCCACTGCAACCTCAAACTCCTGGGCTGAAGTGATCCTCCTGCCTCAGCCTCCCGAGTAGCTAGGGCTACAGAAATGCACCACCATGCTGAGCTAATGTTTCTATTTTTTTGTAGAGATGAGGTCTCACTCTTCCTCAGGCTGGTCTTGAACTCCTGACCTCAAGTGATCCTCCCAACTCGACCTCCCAAAGTGCTAGATTTACAGGCATGAGCCACTGCACCTGGCCACAAAATACTCTTAAAATGGGTAATTTATAAACAACAGAAATTTATTGCTCACCGTTCTGGAGGCTGGAAAGTGCAAGATCAAGGTGCCAGCGGATCCGGTGTCTGGTGAGGGCCTGCTCCTCACAGATGGTACCTTCTTGCTGTGTCCTCACGTGGCTGAAAGGACAAACAGGCCTCCTCACATCCTTTTACAAGGGCGCTAATCTTATTCATGAAGGTAGAGCCCTTATAACCTAATCACTTCCTAAAGGCCCCAGCTCTTAACACCATTGCCTTAGGGGTTAGGTTTCAACATATGAATTTTGAGGGGACATCAACCTCCAGACCATAGCAGTAGGTACCTTAAGAGAGAATTTGTGTTTTTTTCCACCAGGCACCTGAAGGTAATACCAACCTGAGATCACTCTATATTAAATGTTCCACTGAAGGTTTCTTGGACCAACCTGACTGAATTTGAGCTCCCTACTCATGTAAAAGACAGTTTCTTATTCTAAATTTTCAGCATCTGTCCCTCACACATTCTTCATTTTGCCCCCAAATTTGGAACAGTTGATTTTCTTGCAGTCCCTGAAGGGCAGAGTTGATCTCTAATTCACCCTTACACTGAGGATTTAACCCTTTGAAGTCCAGTATTTGTAGACGGTTGATCTCTTATTAGATTCCCCTTCTTAGACAGGCTCTGTGATTTGTCTCTGTGCTCTAATCTCAAGATATAGATGTACTGAGTGCTACGTATTAGTTTCCTAAGGCTGTCGTAACAAAATATGACAAACTTGGTGGCTTAAGAAAACAGAAATTTATCCTCTCAGTTCTGGAAGCCAAAAGTCCAAAATCAAGGTGTGGCAAGGCCACACTCTTCCCAAAGCTCTAGGAGAGGATCTTTCCTTGCTTCTTCCTGGCTTCTGGTGGTTGCCAGCAATTCTTGGCACTCCTTGGCTTGTAGACACATCACTCCAGTCTCTGCCTCCATTTCCACATGGCCTGTGTGTCTGTGTCTACATCCAAACTTCCCTCTTTTTATAAGGATACTGGTCATTGGATTAGGGCCCACCCTAATCCAGTATGACTTCCTCTTCATTAATTACATTGGCAAAGACCCTACCGCAAAATAAGGTCACATTCTAAGGTTCTGGGGGACACTATTCAATTCAGTACACGCTATCAGACTCAAAGTCCAGGTTCTCTCAGTTCACCAAACACTTCTGATCAAAAGCACTGTATAGTGGTCCCCCTGCCCTTTTGGGCTCCTATCTTTGTTTAGTTCCTTATTTTCATGCTGGGTTATCAATTATTTTAGAAAATAATTTATCCCGAATTTTTAATAATTTTCAGCAGGAAGTTCTATTTATACATCTAGATTGCCATCTACATCTCCATTCATTTTATAAAGCTACAATCTGATAAGAATTGTTCAAGAAAATCAATTAATTATACATCTATTTCATTTATCAGCACATGTACAAAAGTCCCAACAAAATATTAGCTGATAAACTTCAACAGTATTTTTTTTTTTTTTTTTGAGACAAAGTCTCACTCTGTTGCCCGGGCTAGGGTGCTGTGTCATCAACCTAGGTCACAGCAACCTCAAACTGCTGGGCTCAAGTAATCCTACTGCCTCAGGATCCTGAGTAGCTGGGACTACAGGCATGCGCCACCATGCCCGGCTAATTTTTTATATATATATTTTTTAGTTGTCCAGCTAATTTCTTTCTATATTTTTTTTTCAGTAGAGACAGGGTCTTGCTCTTGCTCAGGCTGGTCTCGAACTCCTGAGCTCAAACGATCTGCCCGCCTCGGCCTCCCAGAGTTCTAGGATTACAGGCGTGAGCCACCATGCCTGGCCCAACAGTGTATTTTTAAAGAATGTATCCTGACCACATGGGGTTCGACCCAGAAATCCAAGGATGGCTCAATATCCCACCTTCACTTTCAGTAGTAACCCAACACATTCACAGACAAATACATGATCATCTCAACAGATGTGTATAATAAATTTGATAACATTCAACAATTATTTATGATTTTTAAAAATGACTTCCAGCCATTATAGAATAACAGCTACTGGATTTGCCCTCCTGCCAAAGGAGGAAAAAACCAGAAATCTGAAAAAAATATAGAAAGCAACTATATTCAAACACTGGACAAAGGACAGCGCAGGATTATGATCTCTAAGAGAATGACATAAAGCCTACAATTTACCCAGTTTTCCTCATGGAGGCATTTTTCCAAACTGTGGTGCAGGCAGAGGATACAATCAGAGTGAGGAAGTCTTGGGAGTTTAGACACAGAAGCCAGAGTTTGGGAAGGCTGAAGTATTTGGAATTTGCAGATACGTGTACTGGAGAGAAGGGATCTACTGAGAGAAAGAACCAGAAATCTACAATAGGCCCCTCTAAGTCATTTGGTTAAGTAATAATAAGTTGTATTTGTGTAGAATAAAATTCCATGAGGCTGAATAAACTATTGAGGAACTGAAGCTAAAAATTCGCAGAGCTCATGTAGGAACAGGAGGTATTCAAGATCCAACTAGTTAAATGGAGAGACTATATTGAACACCTGGCACGTTCAGTAAGGGTAAACTGAACAGAGTAAAGGCCACGTTAGCCTGACTCTAACAAAGCTTTAGAACAATTCTCAAAAGAAGCGAGCTGATGCACAAGAAACTTAACTGACTGTCAAAAACAAGTGTAATATTCTTGCCTTAGTTCAAACTGTTATAACAAAGTACCATAGATTGGGTGACTTATCAACAATAGACATTTATTTCCCACAGTTCTGGAGGCTGGAAGTCTGAGATCAGGGTGCCAGCATGGTTGGGTTCCAGTGAGGGCCTCTTGCAGGCTGCAGACTGCCATCTTCTCATCATATGGCAGAAGGAGAATAAAAGGGGTCCCTTTCATAAGGGCACCAATCCCATTCACGAGGGTTCTACCCTCATGATCTAATTGCCTCCCAAAGGCCTCACCTCCTAATAGCATCAGATTGGGGGTTAGGATTTCAACATATGAATTTGAGGGGGACAGAAATATTCAGTCCATAACAATTATTTAAAGAAGAATAACAAAATCTAGGTACTCAACAATGTAACATTCACAATGTCCTCCATCCAGTAAAACAATTCTTAGACCCACAATAAGCAGGAAAAACGTGGAGGAAAAAAAAGAAGTCAAAATAGAGACTCAGAAAGGACAGAAATGATGGAAAAAATAGATATGAACTTTGGAACAGCTATTATAAATATTAATATATTCATGAATTTAAAGGAAACATAAACACAATGAGCAAAGAAATGGAAGCCATAAAAAAGAACTAAATGGAACTTTTGAGAGATGAAAAGTGCATTTTAGAGAATGAAATTTCACTGGATGGGATTAATAGACATGAAGGAAGAAGAGATCAGGGAAAATGAAAACAGTAATAGCAACTATCCAAACTGAAGCCGTGAGAAAAGAAGACTGAAAAAATTAACAAAGTCTCATTGACCTTTGGGACAATATTAAATAACCTAACAACTATTTGACTGGAAACACAAAAGGGCAGCAGAAAAAAAAGTATTTGAAGAAATAATGGCTGAAAGATTTACAAATCTTTTGAAAATAATATACCTGCAGATCCAAAACACCCAACAAATACCACACAATATAAACACAAAATAAACCACGATACAAACCACATGATAAACACAAAATAAAGCACATGATAACCAAATTGCTGAAAATCAGCAAAGAGACATAGCTAAAAAGCTAAGATTAGACATAAAATTGAATACTAAAACATACTTGGTTGATCCCAAAAAAAGCAGAAAAAGAGGAGAAACGGAATAAAGGTAAGATGGAACAAATATCAAACCAATAGCAAGATGGTAGATTTAAATCCAATAATGACATTAAATGGAAATGGTCTAAACACTCAAATTAAAAAGCAGATTATCAGACTGTGTAAAAAGTCAGACTCAACTATAAGCTGTCTCAAGAAGTGAATTTTACATATATAAAAAAAAGAGATAGGCTAAAATAAAAGAGTTCACCCTCATGAACTAAGCACCTCCCAAAGGTCCCACCTCCAAATACCTCTATCATGTTGGGGATTATGTTTCAACATATGAATTTTGGGGAGACAGAAGCATTCAGTCTACAGCAAGGACTTTATGGAACACAGCTACCACTCAAGCCCATGGCTGGTTATCTCCAAACTTTTACATGAAATAAATATGCTTACCTCATGTAAACTGTGTAAGATTGTACAGATTGGGCACTATGTAATTCCAGGGGCCCCCTTCCATGTAGTCTGTGTTCAACCACACACAGCATCATTCAAATTTCCCTTATTTAAGTCACTATTATTCTAGATCTCTGTGACTTATGACCAAATATTACCATAATTGTGAGAGTATAAATTGGGATTAACCACTTGGAGAGAAATTTAGCAGTATTTAGTAAAATTGAAAATGCATATATCCTATGATATCCTAGAGCAATGGTTCTCACAATACAGCCCATGAATTCCTGAAGTCCCCCAGATACTTTAAGGGGATTAGAAAGGTCAAAATTATTTATATAATAATACTAGTATGTTATGTGCCCTTTCCACTGTGTTGACATTTGCACTGATGGTACAAAAGCAATGGTTGGTAAAACTGCTGGCTCCTTAGCATAAATTAAAGCAGTGGTACCAAACTATAACAATAGTCACCAAATTCTTCACTGCTACTTGTGGGGGGAAAAGCAGTTTTACTTAAGAATTACCTTGATGAAGCAACAAAAATTATTAATTTTATTAAGTGTTGATACTAAAGAATACTTCTTAATATTCAGGATAATGACATAGGAAGATACATAAGTATGCATTCTGAAGCACAATGGCTGTCAAATTACTTGCACTATTGTTTCATGGAACACCATACTTGAAAAAACAACTGACAAACTACAGTTATTCAGACTTGGGTATGTGACAGACACCTTCTCAGAAATGAACAAAGTGATCATATCATCTCAAGGAAAACAACTGATAGTGTTTGCTGCCAATGGTAAAATTTGAATTTTTCAGGAAAACCTGTGTCCAGCACCATGAGCTTAGTTTCCCAATATTTAAATATTTTTCTGATGAGATTGGTGATGACATTAACAAGTATGTGATTTTTTTTTTTTGAGATAGTCTCTCTCTCTCACCCTGCCTCGACTAGAGTACAGTGGCTCATCATAGCTCACAGCAACCTCAAACTCCTGGGCCCAAGCAATCCTACTGCCTCAGCCTCCCAAGTACCTGGGACTACAGAGTACCTGGGACTGCCACCAGGCCCGGCTAATTTTTTTCTATTTTTTCATAGAGATGGGGTCTTGCTCTTACTCAGGCTAGTCTCAAACTCCTAACCTCAATTAATTCTCCCACCTCCGCCTCCCAGAGTGCTACAATTACAGGTATGAGCCACCACCCCCAGGTGATTTTTTGATAAGAGAGAGACACTGATGCAAAAAGGTAGGAGATGTGGGGCCACAGCCACCTCTTCCTGTAAATGACTGTCGCCCTCTAGACAAGCTTGGGTCCAACTCTGAGGATACCTTTTTCATTGCACAATGAATAGCTACTGAGCCTCCTGACTGATTGACTTGGTAGGTCTGACGAGATCTAGCTCAGGACAGGCAGATTCTGTCACATGGTCACTGATGCCCCATAATCAGGTACTCAGTCTTCTTGGGTCTGGTGCCCAACACTGTTTCACTTGGTAAGTTCTATGGTTGTCTTGCCCCAGAACCCTGGGAGTGTGCACAGCAACTCTCCTGTTGGGGCTTGCCGGAGGTGCCACACAGGGTCCTTATCTGTCACAAATAAACCCGACCCTAACCCACTGGTTCTGCTAAGTGGCAGGGAAGGCTGTCCGGATC
The DNA here is from genome assembly GCA_004363605.1 of Indri indri. Lineage (NCBI taxonomy): Eukaryota > Metazoa > Chordata > Mammalia > Primates > Indriidae > Indri > Indri indri. Next base: position 11,672 of record RJWJ010018807.1, read on the forward strand.
TTCAGCAGAGCCCTCTTTTTTCTCTGGGCCCCACTCAAAACTGGCAGTTTTCTCAGTTACCCAACAAATGGGTCAGAACAGTATTCCCTAGTACATGCTGACTCCAGAACCCAGAGGTGCATCAAGTGCTATGCCTCCTCTTTGTGGCAGGGATGAAAGATGCAGTAACTGGTCCTCATCTTAGAGGTGATGCCTCGGCTTGCCCTAGAGCACTCCACCCCTAAAAATTTCACAGATATGGTAGGTTCTAGAACTTTTGAGGGTTTATCTCTTATTCTCTGACATGCATTGTCTTACCAAGGCCAGAGCACTTGTCATTTCTTTCTTCACCATGTCCAATTAGCATGTCATCAGTGTATGTGGAATGTCCAGATCGTAAGGTCCCTAAGGACTACCTATATTATGACAGAGAACAGGGGAGTTAAAACAAGAAGCAAGACAATGTATATGGCTACCCTTCCCATATAAATGTGAACTTCTTTTGATCCTCTTTACCATCGGGAATTGAAAAGAATGTCCACCATGTCAATATCTGCATTATCAAATGCCAGAGGTGCATTAATCTATTATAATAAAGATACCACATCTGGCACAACTGCTGTGACTGGGAATATTACTTGGCTAAGTTTGTGGTAGTTCACCATCATTTACTTGAATTCACCTATATTTTGCAAGGACCATTTGAGTAAACTGAAGGGATGAAATGGTGACCACCACTTTAAGTCTTTGAGGGTGACACAATCCCTGCAATTCCACCTGGAATGCAGTATTATTTCTATCTTGGACGGGGTTCCGGTGGGGTGAAGAGTTTCAAGGGCTTCTACTTTGCTTTTCCTACCATACAGTTCTTATTCCACAGGTCAGGGATCAATGCACAAGCTCTGCCCATTGCTAGGTATAAAGTCATCCCAAGTATGCACTGGAACCAGAGAAGTAACCATAGGACTTGGGTCAGGATTACATTTATCATCTGATTTCCATAAGTCCCTCCTCTAACTGGAGAGTCAGGACACTTTAGGTGCCCTGGTACAAGTGTCAGCTCAGATCCTGTATCTAACAGCTTTTTAAAGTGTATTAGTCACTTTGTCAAGTGGCTCTAGGTCCCTTTAGGGAAGGACTGGAGGAATATTTTTTGTATATACTTATGGCGGTGGCATTGTAGGATTCTTCTTGAACATGACCAAGCCTCCCTTTCAATCAGTGAGCTCTGGGTCTCAGAACTAGCTCCAATATAAATACAGACCGAGGGATCATGATCTTCCACTGCAGGAATGACATTAACCCGCTGATCACCAATTCTTGATTTCTTTCCGGTTATGCAGATCAAACAACATTCTGGTCAGATGCCCATCTATTTACCCCAAAGAACATCACCGTTTGGCAGGCACTGTCACAGATTCCTGTGGGTCAAGCCTTCCTGGTTGCCACTCCAGCCTGAAGCAGAAGCGGACATGCAGGAGCAAGCGCTTAAAGTGGGATGCCTCCAAGGGAGGTGAGTCTGAGCCGCCTAGGCCAGGAGACACGATGCAGCCCCAGGGGGGTCTGCTCGAAGGTGGGAGCCTTCACGCGATCCTGGATTTGAGTCTGTCATTGGTTCTAGGGCTGGAGGCCAGGAAGGGGAGTGGAGGGGGGCGTGAAGACACGAATTTCAAGCAGAGCAACAAAAGCGTCGTCATTCAGAGGTGCGCTTCTACTGACAAGGGGGTCTCGGCGGTGATTAGGGATTTGGTGTGCCCGAAGTCATCGGAATTGTCCCAAGGGTCGCATTCTTTCGAGAAATGTCTACTGGGCACCTACCAGGTGTCCCCGCGCTCTACTCTCTGCGTCTCTCTCACACGCGCACACGCGCTCTCCTCAGTGTCACCCACACTCAGGATCGGCCACACGCGCTCAGGGGCTTTCCGCCTCGCCCGCCGGCCCCGGGGTTGGGGCCCGGGAGGGGGCGCTTCCGTCGCAGCTGCTGCAGCCGCCGCCCACACTGCTCCTTCCGCTCCCGGACCCGGGCGAAGGTCGGTCTTCCCTCACCTGCGCCTTTCTGCGATACCTGTCCCGGAGCACTCGGCCCGCTCCGCTCCCAAGGACACGCCAGTTAGCGCCGGTGGAAGACTGGCCACCCCGCCCACGTGACACGCCGCTCACTCGACGCTTCTGATTGGCTCATCCATTTCAAACAGCGGCTAATCATTCCAGAGGCCCCGCCCACAGAGTGTATCAGGCACCCAAAGAGACAAGCCATTGGTTGTTGCTCCCAATAGGGGCGGGGCACGACGGAGACCGCCCCCCCCGCCGCTGAATTCGGCCTTCGGAAAGAGCCCCCGGAACAGAGTAGCGGACAGAGCCGAACGCCGCCGCCAAGAGCCGAATAGAGCCGGAGAGACCCGAGTATGACCGGAGAAGCGCAGACCGGCCGGAAACGGAGCCGAGCGCGGCCGGAAGGAGCCGAGCCCGTCCGAAGGGAGCGGAGCGCTGCTGGGGATTGGGCCCCGCCAAGCCCGCGCCATGGCGGCGGAGGGGACTGATGTGGCCGGAGGCGGGGCTGTTGGCGGCTGCCTGGCCAAGGACAACTTGCGGCAGTCTAAGAGCCCGGACGCGGCCCCGAACCGGCGGCGCTTCTCGTCGCTGTCGCGTGACGCCGAGCGCCGAGCCTACCAGTGGTGCCGGGAGTACTTGGGCGGGGCCTGGCGCCGAGTGCAGCCCGAGGAGCTGAGGGTTTACCCCGTGAGGTGGGAGGTCAGGGGTCAGCCTCTCTGGTGCGTGGGCCGGGGTCAGGGGTCGCAGTCATCCTCGGGGCCCTCAGGACACTCCTTGTGGTTGCAGTCCCCGGGTGCCCGCTCCGGGGGCGGGGCAGGGGCGGGTCCGCGGCTGGCCTGGCCGGGAGGGGACCGGGGGCCGGCCGCGGGCTGAGCGCGTCTGCTGTGGGTCTGCAGCGGAGGCCTCAGTAACCTGCTCTTCCGCTGCTCGCTCCCGGACCACCTGCCCAGCGTTGGCGAGGAGCCCCGGGAGGTGCTGCTGCGGCTGTATGGGGCCATCCTGCAGGTGAGGCGGCAGTGCAGGCCCCAGCGGCAGTGGCTTTAAGACCTGTCGCTGAAGTAGTATTGCCCCACTGCGCACTGCTCCGGAGCTTTCGGGCAACGGGACCGGAAGTCCCAGCTTTGGTAGGCGGAGGAAGTGTGTGGGTGCCACTTTGCCTCCCGCCCCTCCTGACTCCGCCCCTTTGCTGGCACCTTCCCTCAGGGCGTGGACTCCCTGGTCCTCGAAAGCGTGATGTTCGCCATCCTTGCAGAGCGGTCACTGGGGCCCCAGCTCTATGGAGTCTTTCCAGAGGGCCGACTGGAACAGTACATCCCAGTACGCCCCAGCCCTGCCCGCTCCTCCCCAGGCACCTGCCCCAGCCCCTCCCCTCCCCAGTGTGTGCCTTCACGTCCCTCACCCCAGGTAGGGAATTCTCCCCAATTCCCCCGTCCCTTCCCCGTCCTGCCCCAGCCCCCTCACCACCCTGATAGGCTCCTGGGTGCAGAGCCGGCCACTGAAAACTCGAGAGCTTCGAGAGCCGATGTTGTCAGCAGCCATTGCCACGAAAATGGCCCAGTTCCATGGCATGGAGATGCCTTTCACCAAGGAGCCCCACTGGCTGTTTGGGACCATGGAGCGGTGAGTCAGGGGCCTCCTCGGGGCTCTTGCGCACCCGGCTGAACTCTCGTTCTAGCAGTTACCACACTGGGCTGTGGCTGGATGTGTCTGTGCTCTGTATAGCCCTCCATTGAGTGGCTTAGGTATCCCAGTATCTAGCATGGGCTTTCACAGAACAGGCTTCCAAACGCTTGCCAGAAAAGTCACACAGTGACAGGAAAATGTGTGAGATAGTCTGGCCTGAGGGGTAGACAGGAGAGGGGAGGGATAGCAGAATAAGTGTATCCTGTTCTTTGGGCTTCAGGTACCTAAAGCAGATCCAGGACCTGCCCCCCAGTGGCCTCCCCCATATGAACCTACTGGAGATGTACAGCCTGAAGGATGAGATGGGCAACCTCAGGTGAGGGCAGGCAGGACAGGTGGGAAAAGGGGGGGTGGGGCAGAAGAGTGCAGGAGGTGGTGCCAGGCACCTGACAGTGTTCCACCCAGTATTTATTGAGGGCTGGGGTCAGGGCCTGGCCTATGAGGGTAGCTCTCACCCTCCTCTAGTCACTCCTACTGAGGACCCCATGCCCCCATACCTCCGCAGGAAGTTACTAGACGCTACCCCATCACCAGTGGTCTTCTGCCACAATGACATCCAGGAAGGTAGGAGAAAGCATCTGAGTCTCTCAACCCAAGGTGGAGGAGCCAGAGGGCCCTGGAGTGACCAGAACCCCACCCCATTCCCCCAGGGAACATCTTGCTGCTCTCAGAGCCAGAAAATGCTGACAGCCTCATGCTGGTGGATTTTGAGTACAGCAGTTACAACTACAGGTGAGGGTGGGAGGATGGCTTCCTATAGATCTGTTCCCATGGGGCCCTGGGCAAACAGACCAGGCCTTCATCTCTGCATTCCAGCTGCCCAGGGTATTTGGGGACTGAATGTCCACCTTATTCCTGCAGGGGCTTTGACATTGGGAACCATTTTTGTGAGTGGGTTTATGATTATACCCATGAGGAATGGCCTTTCTACAAAGCAAGGCCCACAGATTACCCCACTCAAGGACAGCAGGTATGTGGGCCAGAGGCTGGGAAGCAGGACCCATCCTGTGAGGGAGGAGGGAGGTGAAGTCTGGAAGGCGTGGCCAGAAAGAGTGTTAACTGGGAAATACTCCATAGTTTTCCCAGTTCCTGACTCTTGTTCATTGATCTTAGCTCCATTTTATTCGCCATTACCTGGCAGAGGTAAAGAAAGGTGAGACCCTCTCCCAAGAGGAGCAGAGAAGACTGGAAGAAGATTTGCTGGTAGAGGTCAATAGGTGAGGAGGGAGGAGCAGGGTGGAGGTAGGGCAGGGCACAGAGGAAAAGGGGATTGAGGAAGAGGTAATCAGACTTTGCAAACTGCAGATAAGGATCCAGTGCCGAGTCGGGCAGAGGTGGAAGATGAGGTCTGGGGCTGGCAGGAAGGAACAGTTTGAGAGCAGGAAGAGTCAGGGTGATGTAGGGGTTAGGACAGTGGGAAGAAGTTAGCTTTGGGGATTGACCAGCCTGGGTGAGGGGATCCAAGCAGTGCCAAATGTACTCTTGAATGCCCCTATTTTTCCTGCCCTACTCCCAGGTATGCTCTGGCATCCCATTTCTTTTGGGGTCTGTGGTCTATCCTGCAGGCATCCATGTCCACCATAGAATTTGGTTACATGGTAAGTAACCCTGTGGTGGGTGGGGGGAATGTTGGGTGGGGCATGGAGAGCAGCAGGGCCACATGTCCTCCAGGAAACCTGGGTAGTCCTAGGTGGCTGTGGGCAGACCCAGGTGGCTGTAGGGTGCTTGTCCCAAGCCTTCTCACCACTGTGTGGTGGGGGTTTCCTTCCCTAGGAGTATGCCCAGTCTCGGTTCCAGTTCTACTTCCAGCAGAAGAGGCAGCTGACCAGCTTCCACCCCTCATCCTGACTCTCTACCCTCCTAGTCCTTGGATTTCTCCTAGAGCCTCCAGGGCAGGACCTTGGAGAGAAGGGCTAAGAGCAGAAGGCCCTGGGGACTGGGCTGATGCCCAAGTGAGACTGGGGTTGAGGAGGCTGACCTCTCCCCGAGTTTGAGTAGGTCCTGTGGGGGGCAGGGAGCCCCTGTGCTGTATACCTTAAGACAATAAATGTGCTTCTTCCTTCACACCCTGTCCCTGCCCTGCTCAGAAGCAGCGGAAAGTACCAAAACGAGGAGTACACACAGACAGACAAAATGACCACTGCTCTCTCTGTTCAGTACTCTGGGTTTGAAAGTGAGGGTCCACTCTGCCAATCGAGGTCGCCTATCCCTCCCCTCTCCTCTGACAGCAGCTTAGCAATAATAAATACTAGGAAGATTTGTGGGGGAGGACTGGAGAGAGATAAGGGTACAAAGAGGGCTCTGGAGGCGGTCTGCCACCCGGGAGCACCGGGAATCTGGGAACAGCTGAGACACATTGGTGACCTTTCCCCCGCTTTCTGCTATTTTTAGCCCTAATGCCACCGTCCTCACGTGAGACCCTTTGTGGCCGCCCCCAGGCTCCCAGACCTTTGAGCAGCCTTCGGTGTGCAGAAACCCTGCCCCTTCTTAACTCCCACTGGGGAGGGGGGGTTCTGGTTCCCGCCCCACATCTGTTTTCTCAACCCCAATTTGGGAGTGGGTGTCAGGTTTCCGGGGAGGGTGGGGCGGGGGTGGCCAGGCCTGAAGGACGTGGGGACACGGGCCAGAGTGGCCAGCCTCACACAGACAGGAGCGAACCCGAGCTGTGAGTAGGAGCCAGCGAAGGGGCCGGCGCTTGGGTTGGCGCGGGTGGGCTGGGGGTCTCCCGAACCCCGCCTCTGTCCTGGCCGACTCTGCTTCCTGGAGCGTGTCTACCCCCACCTGTCTTCTCTCCTCACTGACGCTCCCGCCCCGAGGCCGCCCTTCGCTGCCCTTGGGGCCCCGGGAGCTTTCAAGGCTCGAACCCTTGCGACCCTGCGCCACCGTGGGCGTGAGGGTTCTGCCAGCGGCAGTTGGCCCTGGCCGGGCTGGGCTCCTGGCGAGGGGCGCGGGCAGGGGGCGGGGCCTCGGGGCAGGCGGGGGCGGGGCCGGCCTGAGCGCGCCCGCGCACCCTCCTGCCCCCTCCCAGGTGCCAACCAACCCCCAGGATGGCAGAAGCGCACCAGGCTGTGGCCTTCCAGTTCACGGTGACCCCAGAAGGGGTCGACTTTCGGCTCAGTCGGGAGGCCCTGAAACACATCTACCTGGCCGGGATCAACTCCTGGAAGAAACGCCTGATTCGACTCAAGGTGGGCACAGGTGGCTTTCTCCCAGCAGGTGCAGAACAGAGTCCTCAGAGCTGAGGCAGAGGCCAGGTGTCAGCTGTTACCCCATTGTCAGGGTCCCTCACCACCACCTTGGCTGGCAGTTCTGCTGGGCTTAGGCGCTAGCGTGCAGACACCAGAGGGGTGCTCAAGGTGTGGTTGGACACAGTGAGGTGAAGGTGTGGAGGAGTAAGAAGAGCACAGCAGGTGTATGAAGGGAGAAAGCCTTCCAGGCAAAGACCAGGAACCCTTTCCCAAGACTTCCCAGGTGCCTGCTTACCTCACAACCCCCCTCTCCATAAGAGTCCCTGTTTCTGCCCACAGAATGGCATCCTTAGGGGTGTGTACCCAGGCAGCCCCACCAGCTGGCTGGTCGTCGTCATGACAACAGTGGGTTCCTCCTACTGCAACATGGACATCTCCTTGGGGCTGGTTGGTTGCATCCAGAGATGCCTCCCTCGGGGGTAAGAATCGGGCTAGAAGAGCACAGGTGTCATGAGGGAGGGCTGGGCCAACCTCCCAATGCCAAGGTTCCTGAGCTGGGCAGATACAGGACAGTAACCTTACTCACAGGGGCAGCCCACCGGGACCCCATGGTCTCAGACCCACGTCAGCTCGTGTTTGATGCAATCAGACATGAGTGTGCCCAGGGAGTTCCTTCCCCCTTGGTGCCTCCCCTGAGACGGTTCACAGCCATCAACTGTGGAGTCAAAATTTCCCCAAGGCTAGCCTCGAGATGACCCCCTGCAGCCCTCGCCCCTTCTTCAATAGGTGTGGCCCCTACCAGACCCCACAGACCCGAGCACTTCTCAGCATGGCCATCTTCTCCACGGGGGTCTGGGTGACAGGCATCTTCTTCTTCCGCCAAACCCTGAAGCTGCTTCTTTGCTACCACGGGTGGATGTTTGAGATGCATGGCCAGACCAGCCACTTCACCAAGATCTGGGTTGTGAGCAGAAGCCGGTGAAGGGGTTTGGGCATCTGGTCTGAGATCCCAGGGGCCTCCTTTGGGGTTCTGAGTGGGGGTGGGGAGAGGCAGCGGAGCACTGCTGCCTGGCATGTGGGTTTGTCCTAGAGGGGCCAGGATGGTTCTGAGGGCCTTGAGTGTTTGCTGGTTTGTTTCCATTCTTTCCACTGGCTCCTACCCCAGTACTCTGCTCTGTACCCCCAGATCTGTGTCCGTCTTCTGTGCAGCCGACGACCCATGCTCTACAGCTTTCAGACATCTCTGCCCAAGCTTCCTGTACCCAGTGTGGCAGCCACAGTTAGGCAGGTGAGGGCCTGGCTCAAGCATCGCAGTGGACAGGGAGGCTGGATTCAGAGGACTTGTCCAAACATAAGGGGCCGTTCTGTGCAAAGAGTGGGCTTGAGAGTAATGGGGCTGGGTGAGGAGGGAGCATTGAGAAGAAGATTAAGACAGAGGTAGCCATTGCTTTCTGGCCCCCACGGTGACGATAACTTGGCTGGACAGTACTTAGAATCTGTGCGACCCTTGTTGGATGATGAGGAATACTACCGCATGGAGATACTGGCCAAAGAATTCCAGGACAAGACTGCTCCCAGGCTGCAGAAATACCTGGTACTCAAGTCGTGGTGGGCAACTAACTATGTAAGTTTGTTATCCTGGGCTCATTCTCACCACCATGTGTCCTGGCTGCCCCCTCCCCAGCCCTAACCTCCTACCCACCCACAGGTGAGCGACTGGTGGGAAGAGTACATCTACCTTCGAGGCAGGAGCCCCCTCATGGTGAACAGCAACTATTATGTCATGGTGAGAACCAGAGCCCCACAGGGCTCCTGTGTGTGCTAGCTCTGTGCCCAGCTCCAAGGCAAAAGACCTGGAGGACAGCCCAGAGCCCTGCTGGCAGTTTCCGTGGGCAAGTGGGAATTGTGGATGGAGCAAGGCCTGAAGCAGAGGGAAGGAGGAGAGGAGATTTCAGGAGAGCAGCTCAGAAGTAGCTTAGGAGAGATGGGGATTCTGAGGATGAGGAGAATCCAGAGACCCCACAGCCTGTCACCACCTCTGAGTCTCTCAGGCTATGTCACCTCCTTTCTTGGTTCCCTTCCTGGCTTCTCGGCCATAGCTTCCAGCTGTCCTGACACTATTACCAGGGAACTTTCTAAAACATGCCTCTGTGGAGCCAGACCACAGGACGAGGGCCAGGCTTCTCTGAGAGCTCAAGAAGTCACTGTCTGCCCCTTCCCTATGTGACTGGCCCTCCTCCTGACTCTGGCCTCCACGGCCAGCCTCCCACCTGCACAGTGTGCCCCTCCCTCCCACCATGCAGGGCAGCTGGCTGGAACACTGCCACAAGGTGTCCTTCCAGAAACTCTTACACAACTGGCCCATATCAGAGATTTTAAACAATTTATTAGTTGTAGAACTCCTTTCTCAAAGCAAAATAAGTAAAATATGAATAAATAAAATAGGTTATTAAAAAGCAGCTTGGGCCAAAGCTAGAGCAGAGGATTAATGGGGTCACCTGTGCATTTCTGGAAGTTCACTCTAACAGTGTGTGCAGGATGTACTGGAGAAGGAGACCAGACACCTCAGGTCCCTGGATAGGTTGGTCCTCGGGCCAGTGAGACCCAGGTGACCCCCCCCCCTAGACAGAGGTCCCATCCTGCAGGCTCTGCTTTCTTTGTAGGACTTTGTGCTTGTCAAGAACACAGATGTGCAGGCGGCCCGCCTGGGAAACATCATCCATGCCATGATCATGTATCGCCGTAAACTGGACCGTGAAGAGATCAAGCCCGTGAGTTGAGTTGGTTGAGGGTGGGACAGGAGAGGAGACCTGACTCTGAGCTGTGCTGGGCCCTCCTCCAGGTGATGGCACTGGGCATTGTGCCCATGTGCTCCTATCAGATGGAGAGGATGTTCAACACCACACGGATCCCTGGCAAGGAGACAGGTACCAGGCCACAGCCAGGCACCCACTGAGACCAAGCCCCACCCTCACACCTGTGGCCCACTGTGGCAAGGAGCCCTGCTATCTGCTTAGCACCAAACATCCCCAGTGTCTTAGGGTTGTGAAACTATGAAAAGTAGTCAGTCTGTGACAGATACTAGACATCTGTTATTTATAGGCTTGATGCTGGTGCAGGGACCCCAAGGGGCCCAGAACAGAGCCTCTCCCCTGCAGGGGCTCACTGTGCGTGGGGAAGGTAGTCCTATGAGTAAAAAGCAGCAGGAGGCGTCCTGTGTGCAGCTGAGGAGGAGCATGGGTGCCTTCCATGGAGCCCGCAGAGGAAGAGGGGAGGGGCTCACCCAGGGGCCAGCAGAGGCAGCAGCCTTCCCTGTTTCTGGCAATGTCTCCTCCTGCAGTTTGCGTAACTACCTGCTGCTTTGGTTTCCTCTTCTGTGAACAACCTCATAGGACTGTTGTTGTTGGAAGCCCCCAGCACAGGGCCTGGTTTAGGCACATAGATCCTGCCCCCAGGGGAAGGAAGGCCTAGGGCAAAGCAGGGGTGGCAGGGGCCACCTGGGGCCACCCCGTGTGAGGGAGGTAGACCCTTCCCAGACTGCATTCGGGAGTGCAAGGTGCTCCCCATGGCCCCGCCTCAGCTCACCATAGCCTCTGTCACAGATGTGCTGCAGCATCTCTCGGACAGCAGGCATGTGGCTGTCTACCACAAGGGGCGCTTCTTCAAGGTGTGGCTCTATGAGGGCTCCCGCCTGCTAAAGCCCAGGGACCTGGAGATGCAGTTCCAGAGGATCCTGGACGACCCTTCCCCGCCTCAGCCTGGGGAGGAGAGGCTGGCAGCCCTCACTGCAGGGGGAAGGTACCGGCCTACAGGAAGGGCTGTCCTGACTGAGGTTTAGGGGAAAGGAGCTCAGCCCTGCCCGCCACCCTGGAACTGGGGGCTGGAGACGCAACCAGGAGAGGGGGTACGTAGGACCTGCAGTAGTGGAGGGCACTGATGGTAACATCAGTAGGACAGCAGGTGTAACCCACCTCCAGCGGGTGGCAGCTAGGTGGGAGTGCATGGAGAGACAGCCAGCACCCCCACCTCCCGCATCTCCAGGCCCAGCCACGTCCTGGGAGGCGCCTCACCCCAAGTCCTTGTGCTGCAGGGTGGAGTGGGCACAGGCACGCCAAGCCTTCTTCAGCTCTGGCAAGAACAAGGCTGCCCTGGAGGCCATTGAGCGCGCTGCTTTCTTTGTGGCTCTGGATGAGGAGTCCTACCACTATGACCCCGAAGACGAGGCTAGCCTCAGCCTCTACGGCAAAGCCCTGCTACACGGCAACTGCTACAACAGGTATGGCACCCCCAGCCCCACAGGTTAGAGGTTAGAGTTAAAGGTTAGTGGTTAGGGTTAGAGGTTAGGGGTTAAAGTTAGAGTTAGAGGGTTAGGATTAGAGGATTAAGATTAGAAGTTAGGGTTATGATGAGTAGTGAGATAGAGTTAGAGGTTAGGGTTAGAAGTTAGAGGTTAAACTTGAGGCTGGAGGTTAGGGTTAGTGTTAGGGATGGAGGTTACTTTTAGGGTTAGTGGTTACAGTCAGGGTTAAAGTTAGGGATAGACATAGGGTTAGGGTTAGTGCTTAGGGATAGGGTTAGGATCAGGATCAGGGTTAAACAGACTTAGCTGGTTAGGGGTAGGGTTGTAGGTTAGGCTCCTGTGGATGTCCCCAGCCTTGCATCATCATTGTGTTTACTTCTCCTGCAGATGGTTTGACAAGTCCTTCACTCTCATTTCCTTCAAGAACGGGCAGTTGGGTATCAACGCGGAACATGCATGGGCAGATGCCCCCATCATTGGGCACCTCTGGGAGGTAACAGCCCTGGAGAGGGGACCTGCAGGGCAGGCTTGGAGGGATGAGGCTGGCCTCTCAGTCTGACCCTCCTCCTGTAGTTCGTCCTGGGCACAGACACCTTCCATCTGAGATACACAGAGACTGGGCACTGCCTGGGGAAACCGAACTCTGCACTGGCACCTCCTCTGCGGCTGCAGTGGGACATTCCTAAGCAGGTGGGACAGGGGCACCTAAGTCACTCTGCCTCCCCCTCCCATCCTCGCCCCACCACCTGGCCGGCCCTCGAGGGAAGGGACAGGAACTTCTCACGGTGCTGGATAGGGTCCACACTGGCATCCAGAACAAAGACCCCTCAAGGCCATCTGTGGATAGAGAAAAATGTGATGCGAAGATCATGTCTGTGAAGCACCTGTTAGCGCCTCCCTCTTCCCCACAAAGCTCAGCCTGGCCCCTGGTGGCCAATTCCCCCCAGGTTGCCCTCACAGCCCCTCTTCCTAAAGATGTTGCCCTTCATCAGCTGAACCTCACGCCTCCTAGATGTGACCCAGAGTCCTGCTCGGAGAGCTCTACCCCCAGCTGACCATTTCCATGTCTCCGGCAGTGCCAGGCAGTCATCGAGAGTTCCTACCAGGTGGCCAAGGCGCTGGCAGACGACGTGGAGTTGTACTGCTTCCAGTTCCTGTCCTTTGGCAAAGGCCTCATCAAGAAGTGTCGGACCAGCCCTGATGCCTTTGTGCAGATTGCCCTGCAGCTGGCTCACTTTCGGGTAGGAGCCCACCTGGGCTGCTGAGTGGGTGGGGTGGCACCAGTGCCCACCTGCCAGATTCACCCCTCTGTGTACCCTAGGACAGGGGTAAGCTCTGCCTGACCTATGAGGCCTCGATGACCAGAATGTTCCGGGAGGGACGGACTGAGACTGTGCGTTCTTGTACCAGTGAATCCACAGCCTTTGTGCAGGCCATGATGGAGGGGTCCCACATGGTAAGTCCCCCACCCACAAAGGGGGTCCCAGTCACATGGTGAGGTGTCGTTGCCACTGCCCGTCTGCCTGAAGGGTCAGGGCTACTCTTTACCCCTCAACTTCTGCCCCGCAGAAAGCAGACCTCCAAGATCTCTTCCGGAAAGCTGCTGAGAAGCACCAGAACATGTACCGCCTGGCCATGACAGGCGCTGGGATCGACAGGCACCTCTTCTGCCTTTACGTGGTCTCCAAGTATCTGGGGGTCAGCTCCCCTTTCCTGGCTGAGGTCAGTGTTGTTGATGAGTGTGTCCTCTGTCCCCCTGCCCTCTTAGGCCCAGGGGCTCAGTCTGTTTTCTATCTGGCAACTCCCCTAAAGTTGCCCTGGAGGGCTGGGCTGGCTTTCCTGCCCACACCCCACCCAGGCTTGTGGTCCTGGGACCAAGCAGGAGCAGCTCTTTCTCATGGAGTAGGCAGTCTTGAGGGGCTGGGGACAGACAACTATGTAATCTCTCAGGTGGTGACAGTGTCAAAGAGGCTAAGGGGGAGGGACAGGCAAGTCACTGGGGACTCGTGTGGCAAGATTCATGGGGGGCCAGGGCAGCAGTGAGGGAGCTCCGGCACTCACGTCCATTCCTACATCCTTGGCAGGACAGTGCCTGGCCTGGTTGGACAAGTGTGCGCTGAGTGCATGACTGACTGCAGCCTCCCTGTTGCAGGTGCTCGCAGAACCATGGCGCCTCTCCACCAGCCAGATCCCTCAATCCCAGATCCGCATGTTTGACCCTGGCCAGTACCCCCATCACCTGGGTGCTGGAGGTGGCTTTGGCCCCGTGAGTGCCCCTGAAGGGGGGTGGGTGGGCAGCTCTGGGCCCCACGGGTTTCAGTGGAGAGCGCAGGGCCTCGAGGTCAGACCAGAGGCAGGAGCACCTTGCTTAGAGGAGAACATAACTGGACCTGCATGGAAGCAGAATGGTAGCTATGGACCTAGGCAGACAGGTACCTGGGACCCACCCATCCCAATTGCTTCCCTGTTGGAGCGTGACCATGTCCAGGGCTGGTTTCCAGGGGACTGGGTAGCACACTGGGTGCTGCTTACCCAAGAGAGTCCTGCTGTCTCCCACTGAGACCTTCACATGGGCTAGTTTTTCAGAAGGCTAGACACCCCCTTGGAGAGAGGAAATGGTCTAAAGTATGAGCCCCCCTGAGGAAAACTGGGAAGTCCTAGAACCCTGGTTGGGGTCCAGAACTGCAGGGGTCACTGTTCTTTGGTTTTCACACTGTTTCTGGGGGTGGTCCTCAGGGAAAATGCAGCATCTAGGGGTAGGGCCCCTCCTGTGAACCTTGTGGGAAGAGCAAGCACATCCGCTTGGCTTTCAGATCTCCAAGGTTTGATTTGTGTCTTACCCTTCACCCTGGTACTGCCCTCAGGTGGCAGACGATGGCTATGGGGTTTCCTACATGATTGCAGGCGAGAACATGATCTTCTTCCACATCTCCAGCAAATTCTCAAGCTCAGAAACGGTGAGTCTCTCCTGCTCCGGCTCAGGCCTGAGGAAGGGGTTGCCACCTGGCTGGGGAGGAGTCCTTGCTTGTGGGGACAGGGGCACTGGCACACCTGAAGGTGCATCTGAGCTCTTGGTTCCCACAGAATGCCCAGCGCTTTGGGAACCACATCCGCCAAGCCCTGCTGGACATCGCTAACCTTTTCCAAGTTCCCAAGGCTGACAGCTGAGGGCTGGAGAAATGCCAGCTGCCCTTTTGTCCCTAAGTTGTGGAGGAAGGGGCCTGTGGCTGGCTGCCAGACATGAGAGGTGGCCACGCACAGGTGCCCAGGCTCCCAGGATAGCTTTGGCAGAAGGTGCTCCCGTGAAGATGCTGCTCCCTGAGGGCCCAGGTGGTGGAGGTGGGGTTGAAGCAGGGAGGGAATTTTTTCTTTTCTTGGTAGATAACTAATAAAAATAAGGCTGTGTAATTCTCTCTCAGCCCTTAGACACTTGTGTTTTGTTTGGGAACTAGAGGGCCCTCTCCCTGTCCCATCTCAGGCCAGAGAGGTGTCAAAGGAAGGGCCAGGCTGGGAGACTATTCATGAGGGACTTGTGACCTGCTCTGAAATGTGTGTCTCTGCTGAGTGATGCAGGCTCTGAGATCGCTGTCCACACCCACATGCGTGGTGCTTGGAATAAATTTTTTTTTTTTTTTTGGAGAGGGTCTCGCTCTGTTGCCTGGGCTAGAATGCAGCGGCATCACCATAGCTCACTGCAATTTCAAACTCCTGGGTTCAGGCAATCCTCCTGCCTCAGCCTCCTGAGTAGCTGGGACTACAGATGCATGCCACCATGCCCAGCTAATTTTTTTTTTATTTTTTGTAGAGACCCCTGGGGTCTCGCTGTTGCCCAGGCTGGTCTTCAGCTCATGGCCTCAAGTGATCCTCCCTCCTCAGCCTCCCAAGGTACTAGGATTATAGCCGTGAGCCACTGTGCCGGCCTAAATTCTTGCTTAGAACCTTCACTTGTTCTCTGTGGCCACTTCTGTTTGTTTGTCTGCCAGAGACGAGGGCCCACCTGCCTCCTCCATGCATGGGTATGCCCTGTGCAGCCTCTGGGATCAAACACAACCCTGCAGAGGCCCTTGCCCCCTCTAGGCATAGAAAAGAGCTGCAGTCCCATGCCTGAGGTCGGGGTGCCAGGTAGTAATGTGTGTGAAAGGGCACATGGAATAACATATGCTCCTTCACTCAGGTCAGCTTTTCTATTAAAATAATATTAAGAGTAAATCAGTGCTTGAGCCCAGGAGTTTGAGGCTGCAGTGAACTATGATCATGATACTCACTGCACTCCAGCATGGGTGACAGAGTGAGACCCAATCTCTAAAAAAAAAATGAATAAATAAAAAATAATTTTTACGAAAAGTGTAAGTAGGCACTTAATTACTATTGCTACATGCTTAAGTGAATCCAGATCTCAGCACTCTGCTAGGTGCTAAAACCCCAGAATTGAATTACATTCAGTTCTGGGCTTTCACTTAGGAACCAGTGTTTGTTGAGTACCCACCACAGACTTGGCCCTGTGCTGGGGATTCAGCAGTGAACAAGGCACTATCTCTGCCACAGGGAATTCTCTACTAGGTGAGGCATGATCAGGGGACACAACAACTGGCAGGAAACCCAGGAGGCTTTTGGCATAGTCCATTTAGCAAGTACAGTCATGTATCGCTTCATGACGGGGATATGTTCTGAGAAATTCGTCATTAGGTGACTTAGTTGTTGTGTGAACACCACAGAGTTACTTACACAAACCCAGATGGTGAGCCTGCCACACACCCAGGCTGTATGGGATAGCCTGTTACTCCGGGCTGCAACCTTGTACAGCATGTGACTGTCCTAAATACTGCAGGCAACTGTTACACAGTGGTAAGTATTTGTGTCTATATCTAACCATAGAAAAGATGCAGTAAAAATATAGTATATAGCATAAAAGATAAAAATGTATACCTGTATACACCATGAATGGAGCTTGCAGGACTGGAAGTTGCTCTGGCTTAGTCAGTGAGTGAGTGGGGAATGAATGTGAAGGCCTAGGACATTACTATATGCTACTGTAGACTTTATAAACACTGTATACTTAGGCCACGCTAAATTTATTTAAAATTTCTTTTCTTCAATAATAAGTTAACCTTAGCTTACTGTAACATTTTTACTTTATAAACTTTTTAATTTTTAAAACTTTTATAATAACACTTAGCTTTAAACACAAACACATTTATAACCTTATTCTATAAGTTTTTTTTCCTGTTTTTAAAATTTTTTTATTTTTTTCTGCTTTTAAAGCTTTTTGTTAAAAACTAAGACACAAACACACACATTAGCCTAGGCTTACTCAGGATCAGGATCAATATTGTCCTACTGGAAAGTCTTCAGGGGCAATAAGAGGCATGGAACTGTCATCTCGTATGATAACAATGCCTTCTTCTGGATGCCTCCTGAAGGACCTCCTGCATAAGGCTGTTTTACAGTTAACTTTTTTTTTTTTTTACAACTAAAAGGAGTACACTCTAAAATAATGATAAAAAATATAGTAAATACATAAACCAGTAAGTCATTTATTATCAAGTATCACGTACTATGTATAATCCTGTGTGCTATCCTTTTATATGACTGGCAGCACAGTAGGTCTGTTTATACCAGCATCACCACAAACAAGTGAGTAATGTATTTCGCTATGATGTTACGACAGCTACCACATCACTAGGCAATTTTTCAGCTCTGTTATAATCTTATGGGACCACCATCACAATCGCAGTCCATCCTAGACAGGAGCGATGTTACATGGTGCATGACTGCACTTACTGAGTGCCTGCAATGTGCAAGGACTGGACTAGCAGTGAACAGAATTGGCTAACACAATTCCTTCTTGTGGGGCTTAGAGTCTAGTAAGGGAGATACAGACAATGACCCAGAAGAATGTGTAAATTACATAGTAAGTGAGATGGTGATAAGTGCTGAGGAGAAAAGTAAACAAGGGGAGAGACAAATGGAGGAGTAGGTAGCAAATTCAGACAGTGGCAAAGGCAGGCCTTCCTGAGTGGGGTCACTTAACTATGAGGGAGCAAACCATACCTGAGGACAGAGTATTCCTGGCAGAGGGGACAGCAAGAGCCAAAATCTTGAAGAGGGCGTTGCCTGCTGTGATGGAGGATCAGCACAGAAGGGCCTGTGGCTGGCATAGAGTCAGGAAGGGGAAGGGCAGGAGGGGTCAGAACAGGGTGGCAAGAGCCTCGCAGGCCAGACTCTGGCTTCTCTAAATGATGGCGGAAGCCACTGGGGTTTGAGCAGAGGGGGACATAATCTGTCCTAATTTTAAGGGAATCAGTATGGCTAACCAGGTATTAGAACAAAATAGGTTGCAGTAAAGGTAGAAACAAGGAGACCTGCCAGGGGGTAGTGTTTGTGGTGGTGGAGGAGTTGGGGAAATTGAGGGGCTTAAATTAAGGCAGTGCCATAGGAATGGAGAATTAGGATGCTGAGAATGTTAAAAGTAGGACTGGCAACTCTGAAAGGGAAGCGTCAAAGATAATTCACAGTTTCTAGTTTGGGTGATTAAATGAGATTTTTAAATATTGAATTTGACTTGCCTATAAGAAATATCTGTGACAGCGAGGCACAATGGCTCACACCGGTGTCCCAGCACTTTGGCAGGCTGATGCAGGAGGATCACGTGAGCCATGATCAGCCACTGAACTCCAGCCTGGGTGACAGAGCAAGACCTTGCCTCTAAAAAAAAAAAAAAGAAAGAAATACCTGTAAAAATCTCTCCTAGACTCTTGAAAATATAAATTAAAGGCTAAGGAAAGATTTAGGCTCCTTGTAGCAGTTTCGAAGGTAGTTAAACCTTGAAAGCAAATGTGAGCATCCCTAGGGCAGAGGCTCCTAACCTCTTTTGAGTCTTCTTGAGCTTATAAAAGTACACTATGCTCACAAAATGTTACATTCCATATCAGAGCTTTCTTGGGCTTCCAAAAGTATCCTCACAGTTCTCTGCCGCTTAGGGCGCCTGTGTAACCTCCTCTGGGAAAGTGTCTGGGTTTTGATGACCTTCTGGGGACATCAGCTCAGTCAGTCCTGGGAGGGCAGTAAACAGTTTCCAACAAGCTGGCTTGTAATTGATGTTGAAATTCAGTCACTAAAGTTTTTTCAATCTGATTTGCTCTTGGTTAAAATAAGTGAACTTAGGAATGATACTACTAAACCAGGGTATAAACCTCGGGTGGCAACCCAACAGACCCAACCAAGCTTCCCTGTGTCCGCAGATCTGCACTAATTGAGGCTAGCAGCTCTAACAGACAAATCCTGGAATCTCAGTGGTTTAACCCTTAACCCAGTAGAAGTTTAAATGCTGCTCAGGTCAAATCCAGCTGGCTGAGATGGGGGCTCTACACCATTACTCGAGGACCGAGGCTGACAGAAGCCTGCCTTCGGCAGCTGGCCCCCAGGCTGCCTTGGGGAGAAGGGGGGACGGGGGCCTCTCGTGGGAGGCTCTGACGGGCCGGGCCTCGGAGCGCCGCAGTTGCGAACTTCTCAAGTGGCGAGGAAGCCGGGAAGTGCAGTCCGGGATGCAGAGGAAACGTGGTGACCTTGAGCTGGCGTCAGTACCCTAGAGCAAGGACAGACCAGCCTGCTACCTACGGGCTTCCCGAGAGCCTGCGCCGTCACGGCCTGGCAGCTGTGAACCTGGGAACATCTGGGCATTCGGCGACTCACTCAACCAATGTGCCAAGTGCCGTCCTGGACGCTGAGGACACACAGGGCCCGCGTACGGGTCCTCACGCTCAGGAAGAAGCCAAGCGGGGAACATACCTGGCAGGCACCAGGGCTCTGTGGCCAGGTCAGGGGCAGCCCGGTCCCCCTGATCTCTGCGCTACTCTCCCTCGGGCTCCAGCCCTAGTCAAGTGAGGCACTCGGCCCGCCAGGGACCCGGAAGCCCACCTGCGGGACCAGCCGGGGAGGCTCCGCCCCTTCCGCTCCACAGACCAGCCAATGAGGGCGAGAGGCCATTTCCGGGGGCGGGTCTGGTAACGGAAAGGGGCGGGGCGTCGTTCCCGAGCAGCCGCCTCATGCTTCTGCCCGCCGCTGGGGGCAGCAGAGCGGGACTCGAGCGCAGGCCGAGAGGAGGTGAGCCGCTCCGGCCCGCCGGGGTGCCTGAGCCTCCGGCGAACCCTGACCCCCAGATTCCTCCTGGACCCTGTCACCGTGTCCCCGCAGTAGGCACTACAGCCCGACCCCTCACCCCTCGCCTCAGCCTCCTCACCC
>RJWJ010018808.1:0-31113 GCA_004363605.1 Indri indri
TCACTACAATTTCAAAGTTGAATAGTTAGTTTGAAAAGCTGAAAATGTTTGCTAACTGGCCCTTTACAGAAGAAGTTTTCTGACCCCTATTCTAGAAAAATCACTCGTAGAGATTACAGGTGCCGGCAGAAGGGAGAGACTGGCTTTCCTTCTGGGTTGGAGCAGTAAATTGGTGATAAGATCAAAATGTTCAGCTGGGCCACTTAGGAAATGGGGGTGAGAAATCATTAAGAAGCGTGAAAGGAGAATTTGACAAAGCACAGATGAATATAGGGATTGGAAAAAATAAAATCATTTGAGGTTTGTAGCCCACCCACCCAACTGTTCCCTCCAGGAATTTAGACTGTGAACTATACTGGTGAATTCATTCTGGTTGTATTGACTAAAGTATTATAATTTTTATTTATTTCCTTTACTAGGTTTTTTTTGGGAGGGGGGAAACATGTAGATTCTTACTGGGTTAAAAAAAAAAAAAGCCTTGCTTTTATCTATAAACTAGAAATATTCTGTCTCTGTATGCCTAACCTAATCAATATTAAGTTTGTGGGCTGGGCACGGTGGCTCACACCTATAATTCTAACACTTTGGGAGGCCAAGGCGGGAGGATCACTTGAGACCAGGAGTTTGAGACCAGCCTGAGCAAGGGCAAGACTCCATCTCTACAAAAAATAGAAAAATTATCTGGGCTTGATAGTGCTTGCCTATAGCTACTTGGGAGGCTAAGGCAGGAGGATCACTTGAGCCCAAGAGTTTGAGGTTGCAGTGAGCTGTGATGACCCCACTGCACCCTAGCTGGGGCAACAGAGTGAGACCCTGTCTCAAAAAGAAAAAAAAAAAAAAAAAAAAGTTTGTGGTTACCGAATACCCGGCACCAAGGAAACCAAATGGGCTAAGCAAAATTCCAAGCTTTGATTTAAAAAAAGATAATTTCTGCAATGCTTCAAAACAATAACAGTATGTCCTTTGTGACAAAATGCCATACAAAATACTGAATTATACTTGACTTCTGCCCAGGGTTCTTAGAATAAGCATATATTATGGATTAGATTTCATTCACATGAATAGGTGTCTAGGTGAAGCAGGCAACAGGACTTCCAACATTTTTTTTTTTTTTTTACTATTAAAGAAAGTTGTTTAAGCTATTGGAAAGTGGAATTCAGAGAAATTTACCGTCTTCTCAGAAAATATCTATTTAAAACCCCAAATACAGACTAAGCTCTTCGAGCAGGGTCATTTTGTATTTAGCGTCTCAAAATAGATTTTCAGTCTATCAAGCAAGATAAAAGGTCATGTTGACCCGTTGTTTCAGATCATTCATTTGGTCTTGGCCAGGATTTTGTAAAATTAAAAGTGTGTGCTTCCTCCTCTTGTATTCTCCTGGACAGAGCTGGAACCCATTCTACTAAGTGAAGTGTCCCAAGAATGGAAAAATAAGCACCACATGTACTCACCAGCAAATTGGTTTCACTGATCAACACCTCAGTGCACATATAAGAATAACATTTATTGGGTGTCGGGCAGGTGGGAGTGGGGAGGAGGGGACGGGTATACGCATACACAAAGAGTGCGATGCGCACCATCTGGGGGATGGACATGCTTGAAGCTCTGACTTGGGGGCAGGGGGGCAAGGGCAACATACGTAACCTAAACATCTGTACCCCCATAATATGCTGAAATAAAAATAAAATAAAATAAGATATATATGTAAAAAAAAAAAGTGTGTGCTTCTGAAATGTAAGAAAGGCCACAACGTTTATACACTGGAAGGCTCCTAAACACTAGAGATTATTCTGATTCCAGAGGGAGCATCAAAGCAGCAGCGTAAACATGTGTTACTGGTAAGTGAAATCACATCTCAATCACATCCCTCCACCCCAAAGCTAAAAAATAAACAAACGTTTTCTTCTAACTTGAGATAATTTCCCATAGTTACTTTCTAATGGTTTCTAAAAAGTCAGCATCAAAAGCTGAAATTCAGTATAGAATATTCTGATCTTGTCTTTGATTCAGCGAAAAAAGAATTGGCAGAAATCAAGTGCAATCCACGTATCAACTAAGCTCCCTCTGCCCCTTGGATATGTAAGGAAAATTGACTGCAGTCCTCAATTCCCGGGGCTCTGAGAGGGTTACTTCACCACCCACCATGGCCCTTTCATGCTGTGCAAACTTCCTCCTTCCTCTCTCTGTTCACCTCCCATATCCACGTGTTTCTCAGTTGGGTTCAAATCAGTCCAGACATAAAGCCCAGCCCCATTAGTCTGCAGAGAAACAGCACTCACCATGACTTAGCAACTTCATCAGAAATCCCCAGAGCAGCAAGGAGCTGCAGAACGGAGCACGGTTTTCCACCTTCTCTTAGGCTCTGCCCTCCACTCTCCATGTTTCTTTCTCTCTCATCCCTCCCACCTCCACGTACTGCCCCAAAGCAGGCTGCAAAGTCATTCTCTTGTTGCTCACAGAAGTTCCATCTTTTTGCCTCTGAATCACAAACTTTTACAAATAAATACAATCTTCTCAAGAGGCGTTCTGATGATTACAAATTTCTGTCTTGTTAAAACAGCATGAAAATGTGTTCTTGTTAGTGTTGGAGACTGAAAAACAGAAACAGTTATCTGTCTTCAGGGCAAAACGTTGGATGAATTAAATTGTTAAACATCATTTACTTTCACAAAACGTACCTGCAATACGCTGTATAATGTCTGGAACTCCATTGATATTATTTCCTTCAAAAGTTGGAGCCTAATTCTCTCCATCTCCCAAAAGTGGACTGGACTTAATAACTTGCTCCTAATGAATAGATTGTGCTGGAAGTGATTCTACGTGACTTCCAAGGCTAGGTCATAAAAAGAATAGCTTCCCTCTGGCTCTTTTTTCTAGGTAAGCCAGCCGCCATGTTGTAAGGATACCCAAGCAGCCCTAAGGAGAAGCCCTAGGGTGGAGAGACTGGCGTGGAGAGGAACCAGCTTGCCAGCCACGGCCACCTTGAAAGCAGTTGTCCAGCTTCAGCCAAGTCTTCAGATGACTTCAGCTGAGTCTACATCTTGACTGTAACCCATCCAGCTATGCTGTTTCCAAATTCCTGACCCGTAGAAACTGTGAGAATAATAAATTCTTTTGTTCTAAGCCACTAAATTTTGGAGTAGTTACAGAGCAATAGATAACTAATACAAGTAGACACTAATACAAATTTCTTAGAAAAACAATAATTTTTTTTAAATGAATGAATGAATATTCAAATCAGAGCATTACCAGAGAAAGAAAATTAATTAGGGGATCATTTCTTCTAGCCGTGCTTCCCTGACTTCCCCAGACCCACACGTCCCAAACTTTCATGTGTGGACGAATCAGCTAGGGAATCTCCTTTACAGGAAGATTCTGGTTCAGCGGGCCTGAGAATCTGCATTTCTAACAAGGTCCCAGGTGATGTCAGCACTGCTGGCTGATGACTTCCTCTCATGGCATTTACCATGGGTCCCATTCATCCTGATAGCTGATATTCAAGGTTGTGGGTCACCTTGTGTCACAGGCACTGGTAATATTGAACTTTCTCTGAGTTCCGTACTCCAGGAAAACAGGGGAGCTTAAGAAACCACCTTCCCCACTCCCTCTCGTATTCCAGGAAATGGTTTTCTGCAAAGAATCCCCCCGACCCATGTGACTTAGAAAAGACTCGCAGATGACCCCTTGTTTCCCTAATACAAGGTCTGACAGAGACCTTCCAGTTTTCATTCTGTTTCATGAATAATTAGCTGCACTCTTTGACCCCGCTGACCAATCTGGACAAAATGCTGGCTCACTTGATGTGACCAAGCTTTACTCGGGCCCCTCACCTTCCCCAGGCCCCTCAACTTTGGCCCTCCCCTGCGTGTGGGAGTGCAGAACAGCCCCTCCTGAAGACGGCTCCTGAGAACGGCATGAGCAGAAAGAGTGATCAGCTGTTTGATCACACCACCATGAGCACAAAGACTGATCAGCTGTTTGATCACACCACCGCTCCACCCCACTTCCCCACACTCAGTTCCTCGGAGCCTTCTTATACTACTGTTTATACAAGAAAGGCCTTTTCTGCCAACACAGAGATGCCAGCAGTCCAGAGCAGATCAGAGCCACGTGTCACCTGCATTGCTCTCCTCTCCTACTGCAGTGGTCTCCCTGCCCCCAGGGCAATAACCCTTTTGAGTATCATCTCTCCCTACCTGAGTCAAATTAGTTTTTTATTTGACAGCTCCCATTGTGCTTTGATGAATTTACTCTTTTGGCTTCAAGAAACGTGGAATCCTTGAAAGACAGGAATCTATCGTCTGGATCTAAAGGAAGAACTGCTTATCACATATTATAATCACCTACTTAATTATCTGCGTCTCACAGTAGACTGTAAAGTTCATGATATTAATAACAGGGACTGTGTCCGACTTGCTTCTTGCATACGCTAGTGCCCTTTACAATGAGTCATGTGAGCAAGTACCCTGTATCTGTTGACAAGTGAATGATCATTAAAAATATTATAGAGGCTAAGTACTGTGTATGATTTTAGGTACGATTTCAAAAGTTGCAATTTAGGAAATTAATACAGATAAAAATATATTTATCCTAGTTATTTGACCATATATAACTCTTCTAATTGTCCTTTCAGTAAGAAGAATCTCATATTCAAAGCACAGTATTTGGATTATCAGCATCTAGTTTTGCTTTCATTCTGAATGAGTCCTTACCGAACATGGCATAAGACTCTGAAATAAAAATCCTTCAAATCTTAGAATCTCAGCACTAGAAAAACGTTAAGAAAAATATTTTAAAAGAAATTTTCTGAATATAGTACCAGGAAAATTCAATCATAGGAGAAACCTTTTCCCACTGGGCAGTATATTGGTATCAGAACCTAGAAAATAATGAGCGAAGTACATTTAAATTGAAAAAATAACTCCTTTCAGTAATCCTAACTTTCAAAGTGTGTATAGAATGAAATTCAGTGTGAATGGATCGGTTTTAGTGAGGCTAAGCAAAAACTAATTTGGAAAGCCTACATTTTGATTAACCTGAAACGAAAACTAGGGTGACAGAAAAAGGATACAGCTAATAGAAGACATTAAATTAATGCTTTTATTGACCCGAGAGACAAATGAAGAAACAAATTGATCATGATCTACCCTTTACATTGAGAAAAAAATCCAAATACCTTCCAAAATATAAATTTGTTTCAAAAGCACTTAGTAAGCGTTTTGGCATACTTATTACATGTTGATCTAAAGAAAGCGTGTGGGGGCAGATAGTTTGAAAAAACAGCTCAAATTATTCTCTCCCTGGTCCATGCCCCTTTGCAATGTGAGTGTGTAGCACCTGGCATCAAAAGGTGAAGTTCTTTTCCCGCCCCTTAAATCTCAGCTGGCCTTGTGACTTGCTTTGACAAATAGAATGAGGCAGTTGGAGGTTGTGCCAGTTTGAAGTCTAGTATCGAGAGGCTTTGCACATTCTCTTCATTCTCTTGGAACCTTGCTGCTGCCACATAAACCAGCTTGGGCTCTCCTGCTGAATGCTGGGAGTTTTGGGGAAGAAAGCCTTGGTGCCAGCCCTGGGAGTAAGACCATCCAACCTCCATGCAGCTGGCTGCAGACTCACCAGTGAGCCCAGCCAACACGGGCCAAGTCAGAACCACTCAGCTGATGCCTGGAATCAAGTAGTAATGAATGGCTGCCCCTAAATTTTTAGGTGTCTTTTCACACAGCCATAAAAACTACACTTTGATAATTTAATCCATTAAAAAATGTTTCACCCCATTAATTATCAAAGAAATTCAAAGTAAAACAGCAAAGTAGGACCATTTATCACCTATGAAATGGGTGAAGATGAACAAGGATGTTCATGCATAGAGTTTGTGATTATATGGAAAGCTGGAGAATCCAACCTTTTTAGAAGGCAATTTGGCAATGTGTATCAAATTTGCAAATGTGCCAGCTATTACTCTTCTTGGGTTCTATTCTAAAAAATTATATAAATATGTGATGATTTATTAACTTCATTTACACAAATGTTAGGGAATCAATCTGAATGTTCTTCAACAAATGATGTGTTTTTTAAAAAATGTATTATGGTGTCTCCATACAATGGAATACTAACAAGTCATTAAGAATGAGGATATGTATGTTGGCATGAAAAGACTGCCATATTAATATTATTAGATAAAATACAGGAGTATATGCAGGATGTTTCCTTTTTTTAATTTAACAAAAATCTCTATAGAAATTATCTAGTAAGGTATGCTTCAAATATCAGCTATTATCTCTGGGGATGGGATTACATATTATTTTCATTTTTTATTTACATATATGAATCATTTAATTTTAAAACAAAAGTATTTGCCGTGTTTAAATTCTGGAAAACTAATTCTACTTTTTAAATAGTTTTAAATTCCTTTATTAGGTACAGTATTAAACTAAATTGAAATGTCTGATTATAAATATAGTTGTTGACAAAAACAAAGAAATGCATTCTTCAGAATAAAAAAACACATTCTAATTTCAAGTAGGCATAAAATTCACAGATTCACTTATTTGTTTTTCAGAAATATCAGAGGGAAAGCTTTTCAGAAATCAGAAATGGCCTGGAACTAACAACTTACTAAAAAATAAATTTTTGTATTTCCAATAGAGATGTTTGACCCAGAAGAACTAAAGAATATTCATCATGGCGAAGGTTTGTTTTTCTATTTAATCAAATCAAGAGGAACAGTTTAGATTTATAACATATGTAACCTAAACATTTATGCCACGGTAATATTCTAAAATTAAAAAAAAAAAAGATTTTTGTAAGAGCCCTGGAAACGAAGGGGAAACTTGTAGAAATTAATCAGAAACATTAATCAAGTGCCTACTATGTATAAGAATTATTTTGGTTGCAACTGCGAAACCTATAAATCCCAAATGGTCTTTATTTTTAAGAAGTGAATTTACTCACTTATATAATTTAAGAGTTCAATAATTAACTCTTTCCCAGTGTATAACCCAGGACTCAAACATGACCAGGACTGTTTCTTTGTTTTCATTTCTTGGTGTTGGCTCCATCTTTCAGAAGTTTCTCTCTTGTGATTGCTTCCGAGATGGGTTCCAATGTACTTCATCATTCAGACCCAGTGGCGAAAAGAGCATGCATCTCCCAGAACAGTTTTAAAACATTTCCTCATGTGGAATCACGTACCCATCCAATTACTGGGAGAGGAAACATGCTTGCTGTTTAGACTAGAGGTGGGATTAAGCCCATCGAATCACAGTGCTCAATAGTAGGGACTGAGGAGCTTTCCCGGAGGAAAATTATGGTAAACTATTTTATCTAAAGAAAAATGAATGGATTCTGGGGTGGTAAGATTAATAGATGTTCACTGCAGCCCTCTAGGAGATTTTTTAGACAATAAAAATAAGTTTAAAACACATCCCCAGCCACAGAATTTATCACGTAGCAGTGAGGAATACACTACAGATACATAAAAAATAATTGCAATTAAAGACTCAGAATATTAAGTGGTAAGTTAGTTGTATAAATAACAAATGCATCTCAGAGGAGGAAATATTGCTGTGTGTTTAGATGATTACCTGTATGTCATCCCTTCATTTAATGGTTTTAGCAAAAGCATGATGTTTTAAAATATTCCTGCTCCATCCAAGCTCTTTTGAATTCTTGAGTTTTAACCACATCATTAAGTGATTAGTCTTCGGGCTTTAGACCAAAGATCTGAGGTTTCGAAATAATTTTTCTGTGATTGCAATAAAGGTAATAATTTAATTACCATTAGAAATGCTTTTCCAGTGGGTTTTCATGCCTTTCTTTCTTTCTTTTTTCTTGAACATATATAATGGAAAACATCTTTATAATTATTCCCAAGTGCCGAAACTTTAATCTCCATTGTGTAATTGAAATTTCCTCTACAGCTAAGTGGTTTTTCTGGATCCTGAACAGGCTAAGAACATCTAAATGTTGATCATTCCCTCAGGGGAAAGAGGGAAAAATATATAGAGAGAGAGAAATGAAGTCTTTTTTTTTTTTTTTGGCTGTTGTTAAGGAAATTATCTCTTCATTTTCTATTGCAATTTATTATGAAGCTTTTAAGAAAATGCTACTTTTTTTCTTACTTGAATATTTAAGTATCTATGGGTTAAACAAATATTTATTGAGTGAAAAATGTTAGCATATGCCAGTGTAATGGGAGCTGTCCTAAAAACTGGGTATACAGTAGTATACAGTAGTGGACAAAACAGTCCTAAGTCTCTATCATCAAAGAATTTACAGCCTAGCAAAAAAGCCAGAAAATAAATAAGTAAAGAAATTAAACAAATAGAAAAGCTATTGATATGCATAGTTATTTGTTGTAATAGACTGTAAAGGAATTAACAAGGTGCAATGATAGAAAGTAATGGGGTGTAGGTAAGGTGGAGTTGAGAAACTTAATGTGACAGGGCTGTCAAAAAGCCTCTCTGAAGAAGTGACATTTAAACAGACACCTGAAGTATAAAAAGGAACATGTGAAGAGCAGAGTAATAAGTGCTCTGTGTAGCCCTACAAGGGCTTCCTGTAAAGGGGACAGCATGAGCAAAGGTCCTGGGGCGTGAATGTGTTCTACATATTTAAGACAACAGGGAGGACAGTGTGCCTGGAGCATCAGAGGCCAAGCTGGAGTGACATAGGGGGTGCACTTGGTGAAGGAGGTAGAGAGGGACTCATACGGGGCCCCGTAGGTGTATGATAAAGAATTTGGGGCCAGGAGCGGCGTAATCCTAGCCTGTAATCCTAGCACTCTGGGGAGTTTGAGGTTGCAGTGAGCTATGGTAATGCATGCCAGCCCTGGCGACAGAATGAGATCCTGGCCCCAAAAAGGAAAAAAAAAAAAAAAAAGAATTTGGACTTTGTTCAAAATCTAAGAGAAAGCCATTCATGAGTTTTAAGCAGAGAAGAAATATTTCTGATTTCTGTTTTTTGAAGATGACTTTGCCATGCGGTGAATAGACTGAAAGAGGCAAAGTAAAGATGGGGAGAAGAGTAAAGAGGCTGCCACTTAGCCGCTATTTTCTTATTTCTTGTAGAAAGCAGCGGCAACACGATGGGCTCATGGATAGGGAATGTGGAAGGTGAACGGGAGGGATGATGACACAGTGTCCTGGCCTGGGCAACCAGATAGAATGGCAACATACCGAGACTGGGAAGACGCATCCGTAGGGATCTTGGCAGGAAACAGATGGGGTGCTCAGACGAGGTCACCGAGGAAGTTTAATGAAGGAAATACTCACAAAGGTGTGAACATAGTTAAGGGAGACCAATACGGGATGGTGAAGGACTCCAGGACTAGCAATGCAGGGAGCCGTGACCATGCCTAGGTCAGAGAGGATAAGGGGAGAATTGAAGGTCCCATGAGAGCCATGACCTTCTCTCTAGGAATGCAGCAGCCACTACCAACCCAGGCTGGCAGGAAGGCAGCCAGGGAACTCAGTACCCTAACTTCCCTCTCCTCCTGCCCTCCAACAGCCTGCCAGTGCCTCCCACCGACAGACCCCAAACAGAAGCCAGAACTCAAAGTTGGCCACTGGTGCAGTCCATCAAGGAAGGCCGCATCCTGGCCACAAAGCAGGGTGGAGACAGGTAGAGGGTGGGTATGAAGGTATGAATGGAGAACGTTCAGCACAGAAAACTAATACAGGAACTGTTTTGGAGGGTGGGAATCAAAAGTCATGTTTTGTACCCATTAAGTTTGAGGCACCTGTGAAATACAAACTGATATTTCAGGCAGATATGAATCTGCAACTCAGAAGAGAGATTTGTGTTGGAGATTAAAGTTGGGACGTTACCACCATCTAGGCTATTTTTAAAGCAATAGGAGAGATGAGATAACCTAGACAGTTTACAGAGAAATTACAAAGAGCAGGAGTTAAGAGCTGGAATCCAGTATTTGAATGTAGAGTGTAAGAAAAAGACCTTGAAAGAAGATTGACTCTGCGAGTCCAGAAAGAGGAAAAACCAGAGGAGTGTGAGGTCAAGAAAAGCAAGAATGGAAAGTAGCAGATGAAGTATGTGGGCAAATATGTTGAATGCAACTGAGAGGTCAGTAAGATAAATACAGATTTGTGTTCACTGGAGTCAATGAGAATAAAATACAATCCTTAACTTCTTCAAAAGCTTTTCAAAATTGAATTTAAAAAATACTTTAGGCCAGGCGCGGTGGCTCATTCCTGTAATCCTAGCATTTGGGAGGCCAAAGAGGAAGAATTGTTTGAGCCCGGGAGTCGGAGACCAGCCTCGGCAACGTAGCGAGACCCCATCTCTACAAAAAATAATTTAAAAAAAAAATTAGCCAAGCGTGGTGGCGCACACCTGTAGTGCCAGCTACTTGAGAAGCTGAGGCAGTAGGATCCCTTGAGCCCAGGAGTTGGAGGTTGCAGTGAACTATGATGATGTCACTGCACTCTAGCCTGGACAACAGAGCCAGACACTGTCTCAAAAAATAAATAAATAAATAAATTTAAAAAAACATTACACGTTTTACAATAACATATAAAGTACACTAAAATTTTAAAACTTCAGGAAACAACAATCTGCTTGACATTTTTAATCATGTAAAATCAACTCCCCAAACAATCTCAGCAACACATTTTACCAAAAGAAGGATAAAGCCCAAATAGTTTTACAGGCAAGTTTTACCAACCCTTGAAGGACAGATTACTCCTGACTCACAGAAACTAGTCTGGAAAACAGAAACAGGGCGAAAGTGCTATGATTTACTTTTCAAGTCTCTTAACATCTTGAGAGGAAAAATAGATAAAGATGGTATAAGAAAGGGCAATTACAGATAAACTATTAGTAAATGAAATACAGCAATATATATAATAGAATGCATCAGGACCAAGAAGGGAATGCAAGCCTGATTCAACATTGGAAAATCTCCTACTTTCCTTTACCACATAAACAGATTAAAGAATAAAAAGCACATGATTAGCTTAATAGATACAGAAAAGTATTTGATAAAATTCAACACATATTCATAATTATAAAATAAAATTCAGTAATGACAATCTAAACATTAAATGGAACTTCCTTCAACTTAAAAAGTATACCTATCAAGTACCTAAAGTGAATACCATATGTTAATATAATGGTGAAATATTTGGAATAGTCCTTCTGTAGTCAGGAACAAGATAAAGATGCTCATAATCTGAAAAAAAAAAAAAAAAAGACGCTCATAATCACTGCTTCGTTTAACATGGAGGAGTCACCCCCTGCCATTCTGCGGGGAGAATAGAACATTGGGACCACCCACTGCCTTTCCTGCTTACAGCCTTGCTTATTCTATTGCAGTGAGCGAGTTTTGGTCTGACCCTGACTTTCATTTGCCTTCATTTAATTGGCCACCTAGACACCTGGAAGCTCAGCTTTCTCCAGCCCTGCTCTTGACAAACACTGGACAAGAAGAGTTCCTCACCAACACAACATGCCACACCCCCATCGAAAAGAGGTAGAAGAGCTTTAAAATTGCTGTTATTCCTAGACAATGTGATTGCGTAGAAAAACCAAGAGAATCTACAGACAAATCGTAAGAAAAAAGAGTTCAGGAAAGTTCCTGGAATCAAGCTCAACATACAACAATCAACACAATTCCAATTATGCACCAGCAACCAACTAATTTTAAAATGTGTATTTAAAAGGGCCCATTCACAGTAGCAACAAAAACTACAAATTACCTAATTATAACATAAGGGATAGATATAAGAGCTGACAAAGAAAATGCCAAA
This sequence comes from Indri indri, assembly GCA_004363605.1. Lineage (NCBI taxonomy): Eukaryota > Metazoa > Chordata > Mammalia > Primates > Indriidae > Indri > Indri indri. The sequence continues at coordinate 11,766 of RJWJ010018808.1, forward strand.
ATATTGAAAGACACTAAAAAGGACTTAAAGTTTTAGGATGATATATTAAGTTCATGGATTCTCAATATCATAAAAATGTCAATTATTAGCAAATTAACCTTTAAATTCCATGTGATGCAAATAAAAACCTATTTTCTTAACCTCCATAAAGTAATCCAAAACCCATATGGGAAAAAAGGGCCAAGAATAACCTAAAAAAGGATCTTTCCAAGTGTGATCCAGGGGTTCCTCAGGGTTCTCAAGAACCTTTTGGGAAGGGTCGGCAAGGGGTCCATGAAGTCAAAACTATTTTCATAATGATGCTGAGACATTATTTGACCTTTTCATTCTTATTCTCTCACTAAGTGTACTGTGGAGTCTTCCAGAGGCTACGATGACATGTGATATCACAATAGATCAAATGCAGAAACAGATATGAGAATCTAGCTATCTTCTATTAAGCCAGACATTAAAGAAATTGCAAAACTGTAAAACAATACCATTCTTCTAAATTTATATTTTGGAAAATTAGTTATTTTTATTGAAAAACTTATGTTAACAGGTAATGGGTTTACTAATATTACTTTTAAATGAATTTATAAACATTTTAAAATTTTTTCACTTTTAATTTCTGATAGAGTAAATATGGATGGACATAGTCACATAAACAATTCTTGAAACCATAAAGTCTGAGAACTGCTATCTTAGATAGCACCACAAAAAGAAAGAAAAGAAGAAAGATGGGAGTGGCTAGAATTTTTTTCCCCAGATACCAAGACTAATTGTAGAGCTAGAGTAGTTAAATAAAGCAGCAAAATTTAAAATGTCTATTATTTGCTAGTTTGGGGCTAGGATGTGAAGAAACAAGAACCCTCCCATGCTGCCGGTGGCACAGTAAATTGGTTCAACTATTACTTTGGAGAGTGATTTGGCAATGTTGAAGACAGGTATACCATAGGACTCGATAACTCCAATTCTAGATATAAAACCCTAAGGAAATTAAAGCACATATACACAGAGATACAAGAATATGAATTGTAGCATTGTTTGCGGTAGAGAAAAATCTAGAAACAACCCACATGTCCCCCTATGGAAATGGGAAGGATACACACCAACCCCACAGGGATGGTTACCCCTTGGAAGGGAGGACAAAGAAATGAGGAGGAGAAACACAGGCTTTCAGTAGTATCTGTATGTTGTGTTTATGAGAAAGAGAGAGAAAGATAAAGAGGAGAGAAGGAGAGAAGTGGGGATCTTTCAGAGGGAGAAAGAGAAAGACTAAAAACACAGCATGATGTCAACACTGAGTTAAATCTGCGTAATGCATACATAGGAGTTTGCTTGTATTATTTATTATTCTGAATGTTTGAAATATCACATAATACAAACAAGCGAATGGGACCACAGATTTGAGACCAAACACATTCATTTGCATTCTTGTGCTTTATGATGCACACAGTGAAGCTGGTTGCCTACAATGAGAATGTTAAAATTTAAATTCAGGTACAAAGTGGTCTAAATATACACCACAGTCTAGCTCTTCCTAACACTCTGATAGTGTTAAAGGAAGTTATTTGTTGTGGGTTTTATAACCAAGCTATTTGAAGAAATGCAGTTGAAGTATGGAGATTGGAGTATTTCAATCTTCTGGTACCTCTTAGGAGGTGCCATATGTTAGAATTGTTGTCAGCCAGAAAAACATCTGCCACAAAAGTGCACCTTCTGGGGAAGCCGGCTTGCATAACTTATCCCGAAAGTGAATTTGGACAATGGAGTGGTGTCGAGGATGGGCAGTGGTGTCTCCCTAGTCTGTGGTCATCCCCATTCTTAACCCAGGTGGTCCCCAGTATTGTCAGCTAAGTGGACTGCTTTGAGGAATCATCAAAAGAGTCTTTATCTTGGTTTACTCCTTGGGGTAGCAGGGAACCGAGTGACTTAGCTTCATGGATCACCATTCCCAACTTTCTGCATGGCAGAGTGCCTCTTAGCTAAGAAGCAAGGTAGACAAAGTATGGAACACCCTAATTTGAAAAATATGAATAGATGCTAGTTTTAATTATTGTTTCTATTCAATCCCACCAGCGTTCATTAGTCATATATGCTAAGGTTTGAATGTTTGTGTGTCCCCTGCAAAATTTATGTTAAAACTTAATCTCCAAGGCAATATTAAAAGGTGTGGTCTCTGTGTGGTGATTGAGTCATGAGAGCTCTGCCCTCCCGAATGGACTTAGGTCCCCTTAGAAATGGCTGGCTGAAGGGAGTTCACTTCTTTCTTGCCCTTCCATCCCTTCTGCCATGTGAGGACACAGCATTTATCCCCTCTGGAGGATACAGCAACCAGGCACCATTCTGGAACCAGAGACTGGGTCCTGACCAGACACTGAACCTGCCAGTCCCATGATCTTAGATTTCCCATCTCCAGAGCTATGAGAAATAAATTCTTTTTCTACATAAATTATGCAGTCTGGTATTCTGTTATAGCAGCACAAACAGACTGAGACAATATACTTTAACAGAGGCACTGTGGTAGCCTCCTTGCTAGTGATTAGGAAGAAAACCAAAAATAAATAAGACATTCTCAACATATACATATGTGGAGGTAGCTGGCACAGGTAAAGTTAATTTAACTTTTTTTTGTTGTTGTTGTTAAGCTAGCACTGCCAACTGCTTTTCCATAGGGGACACTGAAAATTCTCTGGGAAAAGTTCTCAGACTCTTCCCATAACACTGTGAAAGTCACTCTCAGTTACGTAAATGGAAGTAAAATAGCATCTGCTATGGTTTGAATGTTTGTGCCCTTCCAAATTCATTTTGAAATTTAATGCCATTGTAATAGTATTAAGAGGCAGAAGCTTTAGGAGGTAATTAGGCCGTGGGGGCTCTGCCCTCATGAATGGATGGATGCCCTTATCATGGGAGTGGGTTCCTTATACAAAGACAAGTTTGGTCCCTTTGACTCTCTCTCACTGGCTCCCCTTCTGTTATGTTATGATTCAGCAAGAAGGCCTTCTCCAGATGCCAGCCCCTCGATCTTGGACTTCCCAGCCTCCAGAACTGTGAGACAATAAATTTCTGTTCCTTATACATTCCCAGTCTGTGGTATTCTGTTATAGCACCATAAGTGGACTAAGACAACATCCCTTGGCCATAAGAATCTGAGATCCTTTCTGTGATTTGATGGAAATGGAGAGAGGGAAAGTAGATGTGCATGGCATTAAGTAAGCTTCAGAGAGGAACAAGATCAAGACCCGGGCCCCTTCCTTAAGATGTTTAAAATTGTCAGGAAATCTGATGTTTTAGGATAATCTTGGCTAAAGTTCTCTGGCAGGAAAGGACCTTAAAGACCCCAAAGAAAACAAGGGAAGTCAGAACCCCTACTGGCGACATTGTTCCACACAGAATATATGCATCATCATGGGGAAGAACTCTAAGAAAACTCCAGACCCAGCCACCTTGTCAATGTCAGCTTGTGAGTAAAAACCATCGTCACTTGTGCCCTTGTGACCTGTGCTGCAGTCAGGACTATGGAGGCAGCTGATCTTCAAATGCAACACGGTATCAGAGCAATAGAAGCCACAGCAGTTGAAAACCAAGGCCGATTGGTGGGCAGGTCACATGGTCTGGCATTTGTAAGCAGGAGAGACCATGTAACTAAGGATAAGTAAGTTTCTCAGGATCTTGGATCATTTGGGATAATGGAGTTCATAAAAGTTTGATGCTGGATTTTATGCTAACATGAATACATGGAGCTAAAATAATCTACTAAAATATAAAAGGGGAATCATTATATTTATACCCCAAACCAGTGAAGTGGGCCATTCTGCAAAATAAACCATTTTAAGGGCATAACACTACTCTAGAAGTCTGCAATTAGTGCTAAAGAAATATTATGAAGAAAGTCAGTCTTTTAAAAATCATTAGAAATCACCTTAACTAACAAGAATAAATAGAAAAAGTTAATAAATGATTATGCATTGTTCAATAATTTCATGTTATGCACTGAAAATATTGCGTGCAGAATTACTTTAGTTCTACCTCCCAAGAGTTACTATGAGTAATCCTGTATATAAGTTTTAGAAAACCAAATTTGTGAGTCATGCGAAATGCAGGCATTTCAGTTCAGACTGTAAAATTAAAATTTAAAAGATAATGTTCTAGGTTCTAGAGAGAAAACATGTAGCCTCCAACACAGTATGCTCTAGCATGATACACATCAACTATGTCCGGAAGGGTGGTGCCAAATACTAAGTGTACTTGGATAACATAATGGAAACCTGTAAGCAATTGGATTTGCCTTTGCCAGTTTGGAGTGACAACCAGGGCATGTGATACAACTTGCAAAGCTCAGTGAAAAATAAAAATGCAGTGACCATTGTTTAAAAAGCAAGAATAAAAGTGCCTTTAAAAAGTACTTACGGCTGGGCGCGGTGGCTCACGCCTGCAATCCTAGCACTCTGGCAGGCTGAAGCGGGAGGATCGCTTGAGCTCAGGAGTCCGAGAGCAGCCTGAGGAAGAGCGAGACCCCGTCTCTACTAAACATAAAAAAATTAGCCAGGTGCAGTGGCGTGCCTGTAATCCCATAGTCCCAGCTACTCCAGAGGCTGGGGCAGGAGGATTGCTTGAGCCCAGGAGTTGAAGGTTGCAGTGAGCTATGATGAAGCCGCTGCACTCTAGCCAGGGTGACAGAGCAAGACTCTATTTCTAAATAAATAAATAATACTTAAAATATAAAGCTTTTTCCTTTCCTCCTCTCTCTCTCTCTCAACTTGCTATGGTGTTCTCTACTGACTATTTGTATTAGTTTTCTATTGCTGCATAACAAATTATCAGCTTAAAGTAATACCCATGTGTTCTCCTAGTATTCATGAGTCAGCAGGCCAGGCATTGCTTAGCCGGGTCCTCTGCTTAGGGTGTCTAAAATAGTCAAATGACTAAAATCAAAGAATGGAATGGTGGTTGTCAGGGGCTGAGGTAAATGGGCTTTGGGAGTTACCAATCATTGGGCACAAAGTTTCAGTCAAGCAAGACGAATGAGCTTGAGAGGCCTGCTGTACAACACTGTGCCTGCTGCAGTCAACAATAACGTATTGTACACTTCAATTTGCTATGAGGTTAGGTCTCATGTTGTGTTCTTACCACAGTAAAAAATAAATAAATCAAGAAAGTTGGAATTGTGTCTATTTATAAACTATGGCTGTTCACTCTGATTCTGGAAATGATATTACAAAGATTGAAGGAACTTTATTCTTCTGAGATTTATGCCGAGAGTCTTTCAGTTTCTCTATGAAAGTGAGAAAGGCCATGAATATGGAAAACAGCCTGTTTCCTCATCTATGTTAATACTTAGCTCACAGGGTTTTTGGAAAGGTGAAGTGAAATAACGGAAGTCCTTCATAAGCCGTAAAGTGCTATTCAGTGTAAAGAGATATTAGTGTTAAAATTAATGACAGCAACAGAGACCACATCACCAAATACGTTTTTCTTTTAGAAATCTTATTGTCCAATGAAAAGTGAGGCCATAATCTTGGTAAGATCCTACCTCTCACACTGGTTCTTAGAGGTCGATGGTGTGAACCCACACCGTGATTTGTGAGGTAGGAAGAGAGCACCAGGAAACGATACGTTGCAGAAAAGCAGCACTAGACTGAAGGATGTTTCATCTGAAAATAGAAGCTCTGCCCTGCTAAATACTTAGCTTCTGGCTGTTACAGAGAATATTGGGGATATGGAATACTTTGCTAACAAGAAGCATAGATGTTCATCCTAAGGACTGTCTCAGGAGATTTGAATATCTGTTCCCTCAGGTTAGTAAGTGCTATCCCAAAGTACTTGGAAATAGTCTTAAAAATTCTGGATATGCAGGCAATAATTTTCAGGCCAACTCTTCTGACAACAGGCTCCTTCAGACCTAAAGCGATTCATTATTTTTTATGTCATTCTGAGTCCAGAATTCAGTCCCAATTCACTCCACAGGGTTGACACTGACATCACAAGTTGTGAGATACAGTACTCCAGGCACTTGCTAGATATGAGACTGTCTGTGATTGAACAGCTCACCTTAATAAAACAAAATGTAAAGCCCCCCCCCAAGGATTTTGGTGGGGAATAACTGAAGGAAAAATCTCTGGGTGGAAAGGAGGGGCTTTGTGAGAGGTCTCACGTATTTTTTTCTGAATCTTTAGATAAGTAGACTCTGGGGGTATGATGCTTCTCCTCTAGCATTTCGGCCCCAACCAAAGCCACTTCCTATTGCTTTTATAGCTCAACTAGAAGATCCTTCAAAGAGAGCTATATTAAAACCAAGAAGAAAACAAAAATGTAATGAAGAAAACATACAATATGCTAAATAGTCAAACTACAAGTACAGGTTTTTGATCTCGCAGTAACCAACTCACATACTGACTCATGGACCCGTTTCATTCCACCTTCTTTCTGAATATGACCCTCAGCTGTTATCATGCCTTGCTATTACTCAGGAGCTTATCTAATCTCCTATCCTGCCCTGATCCCAGAAGCACAAACATCCTTTCTTCTTAAAACCCAAATCTTTTCATGTATTCCTGCCGCCAAGGGTTCTTCTACTCAGTTGTAAAATCTGGTCTGAAAGCTACATCTCATCCCTTCCCAGCTCATTCTGTAAGCTCCTGGCTATTTTATTAGGATGCGTTATGACAGCTCCTTTCCCACTCACCCCATCCGTATCCCCAAGGCATTTAAACATTTTTGGGTGCCTGCTATGAAATAATAAAGACAAAAAAAAAGAGAAACTTTTAGGAGGTTTTAAAACAACCTCCTATAAGAGGGACCACTTACCTATGTTTGCAGGGAAACATTTCTGCATTGATATACTCTTTTCTTACTATTTTAGAAAACCTTGTCTTTTCTTATGCCCTGGCTCAGAGTTCCATTTCTTTCTGAATGATAAGGAAGTTTTGTGTTCCCCCTAAACCCACCCCAATACTCTGCACAAAGCTAGATGCCCCACCTTGTTTAATATTCTGAGAAGGGCCCCTTCTGCTTGGTTTTGTGGCTCTGCTCTCTGACCTGAACAGTCTTCTTCCCTGGCCAGAATTCTTCGTCCTGCCTCTTCTGTCATCATGGGCTTCCTGGCCTTTCTGTGCTATGGGAAAGTTGTTTAAACCTTTTGGAAGGAAGTGTGCATTTTTTGACTTAAGTTTTAATTGAAAATACATCCCTTGGGGCAGGAATACAGATACCGTGGTACATTCTCTGTAATATCATTAACTACATCCCCCAAACACTCATATATTCACTGCCATACATGCTATACACAAGTTATTTAATTCAATCCTGAAACCAAATCAATCCTACAACAGAGACATAGTCTTCAAGGAGTAATATAATGTAATCAAGGACATAGACTCTGCTTGTCTGCCTCCAAAGACAAGGCTTATATCACTTTAATTTGCCACGAGGGTTAGTAGTCTCCCTAGTAAAATGGAGACAGTTCTAATATATGTTTTGGTGTCAAAAGCACAAAACACTAGTTTTCCTTTTTGGTCCCAACACCTCTTCTAGCAGATATCCTTTAGCCTCACCCCCAATTCTCTATTGTCCTCAGGGTTCTATTTCTGCCCCAGTCCTCCCCTAACGTGCTCCTACTCTCAAGCCCTGCTGACCGAGCTTGAAGTTTATCTGGGGCTCTGCTGGAAAACACTATCTCCCCATTTCTCCAGCAGCACTCTTAGGGGGCTATGTTGAAGAGTGGACTTGTAATCAATTTTTTCATCAACCCAATCCCACCTGCTTTGTATCTTCCAGAAGTTCCTCAAACTGTCTTATCTGCCACCAGCATTTTCCTTGTTTTCTAGGGCTACTATGGGTTCATTCTTATTTTTACATCTCTTCTGTCATTTCACTGGGATTTTGGAAAGAAAGGATATAACCTTTCCTTCGTACACAATTTTGAAGCAAAAACTCTTATCTGAGTTTTTTGTTTTTTTTTTTTCTAGAATATATATTATTAATATAAGAGAGATATGAGAAGAGTTTGGGAAATAAGGAAATACTTCTACCCTATGGCTTGGCACTCCAACCTAATGAAGCTCATCCTGAAGGCTGTTGTTTCCTGGCATGACAGTTAGATCTCTGGAGAAAATCAGTTAAGACCGCCTTGGTCCTTGACCAAGTTAAGTTTTCCTTCAATTGTTGTAGGTTAAAAATAGGAAGAGAATGATTCAGCAAGTCTTGGCTCATACACTGTCATTCTGTACAACTCTCTAGACATTTTATTCTAAATTAAAACATAAGCAGCCTGAAGAATGACTATTTCTCTAGGCCCAAGGACACTTTGACTCAACACATTTAAATATTGTTTATCTTATTTATATGTTGCTTTGTTATGAAATTTCTTTGCTTTGTCAACAACACAATGTGCTAATTAAAAAGTTGAGATTTTAACTTACAGTGTTGACCTATATATTTGCTACCAATAAAAACCTGGTTCCTAAGTATAATCCCATAATAAATTCACTGCTTGTACATGAAGAAAAATATAAATTAATTGAGATGGAAAGGGGTTGTTCTCAACGGAAAGCCACAATTGCATGACAGAAGTTTAGAATCATTGTTCTTTGTATCTGAAGATATCAATAGCATGCACATGACTGCAGGAAAAACCCAACATATTGTACGTATCTGTACAGTCCTCTGGGAATACGTTTACGGCAACAGTTCAAAGGACTTGTCATTATTGACAGCTGCCTCCTAAGCCATAAGCATTAATACTACACAGAGGTCGGTCTTAACATCATTTTATGGCTCACTTTCCTTCTTAGTCCCTCTCTCATTCAGCTCTGTCCATAGCAGTTGAGATACCCACACTGTTCAGAAGAACTTCTGGAAGGTTTGCAATAGCTTCATTTTACAATAAAATGACAGGTCCCCCTTATTTGTGACCTTGAAATACTACTTCGCATTTTAGTGATTTTAAGCAATTAAGGAGATAAATAAAATTTCATGAGTAGTATGTTATGAAATTCTCTAAAAAGTATGTTTTAGATTGTAGAATTAAAACATCAAACTGAATTTGAAGATAGAATGCAAATAGGAAGTACTAAATACATGAAAACATACATTTTTATTAGAATTAAGCTGGAAAAACCAATACCACAATTCTAGAAATAAGTATTCATGGAATAACTCAATGAGAAGCTTATTAGCTACTCAGTTTTATAATATAAAGAACATTAGTTCTTTGGTCTTTTTAGACACACTGAATTCATCATTTTCCTTACCTAGTCTCATCACGGTGACTTGTTCTCAATCAAATAACAGTTGGTTTTTAAGGAATTATTTCTTTGATGATTCTGATAGTTTATAGTTTTGTCTCTTGTATAGTAATGAAAGATTGCCATTAATAATTTACACAGTTGACATCATTTGAATATCTACTAGTTATAGTACCTGGCATTAAATTATTTTGATTTTGTAAGATGATATACCATATGCTTTATATTTATACAAAAATTAAGATCATAGCCATTAGCCATAAAAAGCCTTTCATTATCAAAACTTTTACTGGTGTAATTTCTATGCCTCTAAGTAATTATTTTCAATAATTTAAAATATTCAAAATGTCACTACTACTTACTGGTGCTCATTTATAAGCTAAAGTACTCTATCGTTCCTGTAGCTTAGGACTTTATTATTATGCTTGGCATTTGAAGCTCTCTAGGATCTGCAACTTTCCTCACTCAACAAATTTCCTTTTTACCACTCTGTAGCATGAACCTATCATTCTAATGAAAATAATATTTTCATTGTCCCAGGACTATATAATGCTCATTTCCTTCATCATCCTTTCATTCATATCGCTCCCCAAAATATAACATCCTCTTACCATCTATCTAAATCCTACCATTATGATCATTCAGAAGACAATACCTATATAATTATTTAATTACTTGTAAAGAAAGGAATATTAGGACCTCACCTCATACATTCAAAAATATTACAGATATATTAAAAAGTCTAAAATTAAAGTATAACACAGCTGGAAGAAAATATATTTGAACACAGAGTAAGGTCTAAATATAAAAAGAATGGAGCAAATTATAAATAAATCACTAGATTTCATATAAACAAATTTTCATACATTAAAAACAACTGTTGAACAAACTGCAATGACAATAAACTCAACTCCTATATAAGAAACTGTATAGAAAGACACCTTTTTTAGGTCCCCTCTCCCAATACTTGAAAGAACAACTGAAGGTTGTTTATATCCAGCAAAACAAAAATATTACAGTCAAACATGTCTCCAATAAGGATTTTCTACAGGTTTGGGGGGTTTCTGCTTGTTTTTACTGCCAAATTCTATGCCAGGCATTAGGTATTTTAAATGCCTGCCCTTTGTTCATTTGTTCAATGAATGTTTTCATTGCACCCAACCACATGCCAGGGACTGTGCTAGATATTAGGAATAGATTTGATGTATACAACAAATATGGTCCCTTCCATCACAGAACTAAAGCCTAGTGGATGATAAACATTAATCAAGTAATCAAACAAATTGTGTGTGTTTTTTTTTTTTAAAGAGGTACAGAGCACTATGATAGCATATAAAATTAACTTCACCTATCAGGGATATAGGACGTATACATGTCAAGGAAGACTTCTTATCTATATAAAACTGTAAGCTGTTATAACAGCAGGGGCTCTACCTTAAATAGTTTTGTACCTTTCTGCATCTCACACAGTAAGTTCTCAATATTTGTTAAATGACTTATTTCAATTAAAATTTGAAGCTATCCTCATTAACTTGTCTTCTTTTTTCAATGGCATGCATTAAGACAGCTTCAGAATGATCAATACTTTATGGCAGATGCTTTAAGAGAGACAGTTTAAAATGATAGATACTTTTATTCTTATAAGATTAAACAACTTAAAAAGAAATCTTACATAGGTTATAGGATGATTTCATGATCAATATTACCAGATTTAATGGTAGAATACTATTTAAACATTAAAGGAATGACAAACGTTTACATTTCTTAAAAGGACTTATTCACATAATTTGTGTACTAAAATATAATGTTAAGAGGTTTAAAATTTTTTTTCGCTAATAGTACACACAGGTTGTTAAAAAATGTTTTTTAAAAGCACATATTTTTACACCGTATATCCTGGAAGTTTATTTATTACTAATTCACAAATATCTTTACATTGCTTGGAAATATTTAGTGAACCAACATCATCACTATCTTCTTCAAAGTGATCTGATGTACTGCTATCCAGGACATTAAGTTCTAGTTCTGACAAATTAGAAGGCAGGTAAGAACTCACTTGAGATGTCTGCGGTGACTGGCTTTTTTCTACAGATTTGCAACCAGTTCTTGTTTTAAGTTTAACAGAGATGTCTTGATCTCTCTTTATAACTTTAGAAACATGCATACCATTTTGGTCTATCTGGTTTTCTTTTTCTTCAGTCCAATGTGATGAAGACAAATCACTGGTAGAGATACTAGATGCTTCCGCCAAACTTTCATCTTGAGTCTTTGAAATATGAGATCTCCTATATGAGTGTACTGGTGATCCAGCTGAAAAAGGTGGGCTAAGAATAGAACTCTTTTCACTGCTATTTTTCCTTATGGACAATTTTGTTTCACTAGACTGACTTGTATATTGACTATGTTTTCGATTTTCTGCCCCTGGACTGCTATCATGAGCTTGTAAACTTCTGCTGGTATCCTCTGTGGTATAGAAATCTTCAGAATAGCAAGAACTGGTGAAGTCATCTGAATACTTTAGTTCTGAGATGTTTTCATAGCAACTATTTCCACTTGGTCTATTTTCATTCACATCAGCAGTTAGAATGTCATTATCTGTAGTTTTGTCCTGCCTGCTATTTATTTCTTTATCTGCTACAACTCTGTCAACAGCATCCTGTGGGAAAACACATGGACTTTGGACTTCCACTTTTCCTCCCAAAATATTTGTATGTGTAAACCTTTCTGGAATAATGGAATTTGCAGGACTCACAATTTCTTCCAATGAACCATTACTGGTTCTATTTTTACCACAATCAACTCTCTTTTTTTCAGCTGCACATTTCAGTTTAATTTCTTTAGTTGTGCTAGGCTCATCAAAAACGCCACTAATTTGCCTTGAGGTACCACTATTTTCAGCAAAAGATGTATCTGAATCTAAATACTTATCTTTAGGTAACTGATGTGATTTCTGACTTTGCTCTGCAAAGCTTAATATTTTAACTTTGGATGATGGAATTCTTAATTTTGTACCCAACATCTGTGCTTGCATTTTTCTATACTGTTCTCTCTTTTCATGTACTACCAACATATCAGGATTTGTTTGCTTTAAACGTAATCTTAGCGTATTTGTTAAGCCATAAAGCAGCTTCCCCCTTGGAACTCTTTTTTGGGAGGTACCACTGTTCTTTTCAAAATATTTACCTTTCTTAGGGTTTTCAACTTGGTTCTTTTTATGCTGAAGACTAACTGACTTTTCACATTCCCCCACTGAAAGCTTACCCTCTTTAGATTGAGACTGACATGTGGATTTGGCAGAAGACTCTGATGCCTTCTTTTCCTCAGTTCTATATAACCAGGCTAAGTGAGGATGTATGTGAGTAGGACTTGCCATGGGTTGGTCATATAACAAGGACAACTCAACTAACAAAGCATTTAATAAAGGCAGCTGCCTTACTGTATTAATTCTATTTTGTTCAGTTTGAGTATGACATGTAGTTTGATTAATTGCTCCTATATCTTGAATATGTGGAGGATTTACCAGCAGTGGAGGACTCTCATCTGTTGCACAATTTGTACGTTTTGGAGAGCTTCTGTATGTTGGGGAATTTATATGTTTGTTTTCTGGAAAAGCACCATCCAGTTCCCCGAGTACCTTCGCTTGAGGCTCAATGGTGATTTTAACCCGTGCAGAAGGCAGTTTTTCTTGGGTCAAGTGAGTGTAATACAGCGGAGGAGGGCAAAATGTATTGGTTTCAATGTCCAACTCTGTAACTTCCTCATTTAGGGGAATAATCCTCCTCCCATGGCAAGCATCTGGACAAGTGACAACAGAGTTGGCTTTGCCATTCTCCACAGAACTGGCGTTATCAGAGTTGGTCTTAGTGTGGAAAACTATTTCCTTCAAATCCTTCTGTGCCTTTGGGATTTCTAACCCCCCAGGAGGCCTATCGGTGTCTCTTGGGCTTGGCTCTGAGGCTGGCTGCTCTAGCTGCTGTTTCTCCTGTGGGGTTTGGGAACTGACCTCCACTCCATCGCCTATGGAGGTGAAGGTGACGGGCCGCTCAAGATGGCCCAGCAAGCGGCTTCCCAGGTCAGTCAGGCGGTAGGCCAGCGCAATGTCCCCAATTTGCTTCCCCACTCGGTTATGCAGGGGGAAGCTTCCTCGGTGACCCTGGGAGCACCTGGAGGCGGACGGCCCCACGACCTTCTGGACAGCGGCGGCCAGCGAGATGTTGCAGGCACCCAGGAGCTGCGGGGCGGGCGTCGGGCGCCCGGGGGGCAGCTGCAGCAGCAAGGTGTAAAGCGGGGTCCTAAGGAGCAGGCGGTACAGGGTGGCAGGGTGCAGACGGAAGAGACAGGACTTGCCGCGACCGAAGCTGATCACGCCGGGCCGGGGTTCCGGGGCGGGCGCTGCAGGGCAGTCAGGAGGGTAAACCAGCAGCGTGGGGAAGTCGAGCAGGCGGAAAGCCACGGCGGGGCACAGGGCGCGCGGCGGCGAGGCCTCCTCCTGCTCCGCCGCAACGGCGGACGGCGGCAGCAGCCGAGCTTCCAGACGCACCCAGTCTACAACCACCTCTAGGGAGAAGAGCCGCTCAGACGGCAACGCCGCCATTGCTGTTGTCCCAGGAGACGCCGCCGCTTGATCCCTTCAGACGGGAAGCTGCAGCCCTGTGCTCTCGCGAGAGGCCGGGAGAAGGCGCCTTTGCTTGCGACTCGCGAGATTTGAGGGGGCGCTCCCGCAGGTTCCAGGCTGTGTAGGTTCCGAGAATTTGGCTGGTTTGTATGGATGCGTGGCGTGAGCCGTTTTATTTCTTCCGGACTTGTATTAAGACAATTGTTGATGAAAATACGAAAGCTATAAGTGGCAAAATACAAGCGGGTTTTTTTTAAGTCATGTTTTTTATCACTGAAGATCTTATGTAATTGGGGGTCTGGTCAAATCTGAGGAATATTGAAAGTAAATCAAGACTCCCGTCCCCATCCCAGCCTAAGGAAAAGCCAGTTAACTATTAATAGCTATTCAAAGTCGGCCTTCTCTGTGGCTGCTGTTGTACCTAAAAGATGGTGACACTGCTCTGATGGCCTGGGAGTCCCTCTGTGGTAAATTACGGTAGCACCAATACACAGACACACAGACAGACAGACAGACAGACACACACACACACACACACACACACGAGTGTGACCACACTGGCAAGGACTCTCCTTGACTAAACTCTAGTCAGGTCCATTGTAAGCCTTCTTTCCAACTAGGCTTTGACCTTGGCTTCCAATCTGGTGGCGCCTGCATCACCCAGTTGTAGCAATAATCTTGCTAAATCAGTTTAGACAGAACCCCACCCTTCATACCTGATTACCCTCTATAACTGAGCAAATTCCTCACCCCTACTCTTGGTATCTGACCATCCTGGCCTGTCTTCAGCAAGAATCCTGTCAGGTCTATTTAACCAGAATCTTCCCCACCGCTGATATTTCCTTTTAGTAATTTTCCAACCTCTTGATATCCATCCTGCTCCTTGGCAATAAATCCCCACTTGTCCATGCTGTATTTGGAATTGACCCAGCTCTATACTGAGGTCTCTTTTTCTTTATTGCAATGGTTCCTGAATAAAATGATTTTGCTATTTTAACTACTGTTTGGCTCTGTTCTTTCTTTGACAACATTTCCAGCTGAGAATCACGGTGTATGAGAGTAATGTTTATGATTCTACTTGATAAAACAAATATATAAACATAAACACACACACAATCGTACTGCACTATACCAGATTTTTGGAGAAACATAGTCCTAACCTCAATGAACTAGGCAGCTAGAAATCCAAGGCCTATATGTGGACAGCCTTGAATGCCTTAGTAAGAAACTATGGACTTTATTCTCTATAAGTTGTGTTGAGTGAGTAAGTAACAATCATGTCAGTGTTTGGAAATGTAGCAGGGGGAGAAATGCAAAGGATGGATTCTACTAATTAGAAATTGGATTCGGAGCAATCCGTTAGGGGACTGTTGCAGTGGAGTAAGTGAGAGGTAATCATAGACTGCACATGGTCAAGGTCAGTGGAAATGAAAAAGGGGTGACAGAAGAGGCATTTGTGATGGAGAAATCTTAGAATTTGGTGACTGGGAGAGAGAAGTTATAAGTGAAAATTTTCTGCTACTGAGGGCAAAAATATTGAGGAGGCACAGATTTGATGAAAAAAGATAAACTTTGGGATTTGGGATATTTAGAGTTTGAGGTGCCTGCTGGGCATTATACAGATATGTTCAATTTTATTTAGCTTTATAATTTATAGTTAAATTATGTTGCTTTCATACTCAGAAGAACATTGTGAAGCTCAAGAGAAATTCAACATTGGAGGGACTTGATGCTTTAGCATGAAGATGTGAGAGATTTCATTTGCAATATAAAAATAGAAAATCTGCTCTTGGCCTTGGGAATCTTACTGTATACTTGCAGAGGACACATATATCAAGCAACATCCTCAATGGATGGATGACATAGAGCAATTAAAAATGACATAGTCACAAGTGAAAAATGATGAAGTATTGAGTCTGAATGTGTCAGATAAGATTTCTCATAGAAAACATCCTGTAGTAAATCTTTTGAATAGGTTAATAGTGTGGAATAGTAGTAGTGCTTGTATGTGTCCTACATAAGAATAAGAAAACAAATGTCTCTCTTCTATAAGGACATTACATCTACAATAGTTAAAGTTTTTTTTAATTACACAAATTTTAATATTTTTAAAGTAATCATTTTATGTAATCTATTGAAAATTGATAAACTGTTGGCTTCTGAATTTTTGGTAAAATGTTTTAATACCAAGTTTAGATAAATAACCTGTATTATAGATGTATAATATAATTTACATATTTCAGAATAAATATGACATTATTTAAAAGTATTCTAGGGTTATTTTCAGTGTTTTACACTTTATATTCTCTATAAATAAATAATTCATAGTTAAGAAAACATACCATTCTCTAAAAACAAAGCTTCCATTAATTTGAAACTAAAGGTTGGCTTTCCATTTCTTGTCAGGATCCGTGTTGCTAAGTATTTTTCCTTCTTTTTCTAGTTTTTTAAAATGAAGCAAGAGATTATGTTTAGCCATTTTATGTCAACGTTCTGGAGTATTTTTGCAAATAATTTTTACACGTTCCATTATTGTAAACGATTCTTCAAAATTCTCACCAAATAATGTAAGAATTTATTGTTCTCAGAGATATCTGTGAGAAGTGTACTGCTGAATTTTTGCTTCTGCATTGTGGATTACTGGGCCATGTCGTGGGTATATAATATCAGCCTTCATTTTCAATAATTCTTTTAGGGAGTTCATATAATTATAGAGGTCTTCACATGCAGTTGTTCCTTCCCCTAGGATGCAATCTCCCGAAAAGAGAGCACTTTCCTCTTCTAAGAGGAGAGCTGTGTGATCATCAGTGTGGCCAGGTGTTTATACAACTCTTAGAGTGGTTCCCTCAGTCTTAATTACATCTCCATTTTTCAGATAAACATATTGTTGCTCTCCATTTCCTATAATTTACTCTCTATGGGGATTCCTCTATGAGTTTTTTTTAACACAATAGATAGTGTCATTAGTGATGCTTTTATAATTATCTCCTATGCCAGCAGAATGATCCTGGTGCCAATTACTGTCTATGATTTCTTGGATTGCGATGTTAAATTCAATTAGAGCCAGCTTTAAACAGCTGATATATTCTGGAATTGCTGCTTCTCCAGTGTCAATGAGGATTCTCCTAGGGTCAGTCCCCACTAGGTAGGTGTTGGTGACCTGCAGGGTCACAAGACCTGGGTTACAGCCCAACATATGCACCACTCAACTAGACAGGGGCTCTATGCACTGCAACGTGGCCATCACCTGCACCTCAGCTGCCCACCATGCGTGGCATACCAGGTGACCGCAGCCATATATGAAGTTTCTGCAGAGATAATAAATTCTCTGCCCAGCTACTCTACATGACTGGTATTATAATATGTGAATAATCTGTTATAATTATAGATAATGCTAAATGTAACAAGTACAACTTTGGCTATGACAATTAAATATTTTCTGTGCTCATAGACCATGTAGAGAAGTTGCATAGTGCAGCAGCTGAGAGCCTGGATTCTAGAAGCAAACTACCCAGCCCAAATGCTGGCTCTGAGATGTTGAACTAGTTTCTTAACTCTCTGTGAATCATTTTCCTCCTCTGAAAAATGTAGTTATACTACATCACAAAAATATTATATGTGTTAAGTAAATTAATATTCACAAAACTCTTAGAAAAATACCTGGCACATAGTAAATATTTGTTAAAATAAATATTATTTTATTTATTATTTGCCACATAGCAGACTTTTTAGCTGAGTTTTTTATTTTTATTTTTATTTTTTAGAGACAGGGTCTTGCTCTGTCACCCGGGCTAGAGTGCAGTGGCACAATCATTAACTGAATGTTTCAAACACTCTACTATTATAGTTAGAATAAATAATTTATCTGATATGGACTTACTATTTTCAATCTGTAAAAGTTTATGTCGTCTGTGCTCTACCTTTCATGCAGGAGCCAGCTGTTTTTGTCACAGGTGAAGACAGGACTAGGTAAGAGAATATGGATTGACGCACATAAATAATTTGAGATATAAACACCACGCAATGTTCAGAAGTTTGAATTTTATTGTGAAGGCAGTGGCAGCTATCACGGGGGTGGCCTGAATTAGGATGTTGGCAGTAAGCATGGAGAGAAATGAATGGACTCAAGAAACATGTGAGAGAGATTTCCTTGGACTGGTTAATTGACTGGTTATGAAGCATGAGGGAATGAAACCCCAGGTTTCCGCTCTGGGCAATTAGATAGATGGAACACATAAAAAGAAGCCAGCCTTTTTTTTTTTTTTTTTTTGTGGTTACTGTTATTGGAGAAGGAGATGGGAGAAGACTCAAGTAAAAATTATGCATTTCAGCGTCTGATATGTTGAGTTTGAGGCATCTGAAATACATCCAGGTGGAAGGGCTAAAGTTAGATACGTGAATCTGAAACTTAGGAGACAGATCTTAGCAGAAAATATTTAATATAAGCTAGGGAACATGAAGATATAGATGGTAACCTAATTTCCTCATATAAGAACTGAATAAGTAATGAGACATTATTTTCTCCTTTTATGGGTTTATCTTGGAACTGTGCATATTGCAAGAATTTTGACTTGATCTCTAATGAGTTAGCAGCATCAGATATGATGCTAATTATCATTTCTAGGGGGAATAACTTTAGAGTAAAAAGAGACAGAGGAAGTCAGCATCATTAACTAAGGTGGGACAGCGTCAAGGCGTGATTGGACCTTAATGATTTGGGGAGGAAGCCGCAATCGCATTAGGAAAACGGATGGAGCTGTGAGCCTGGCTCTTCAGAGGCAGACCTGCATATGTTGTGACGAGGGCTGTGGACCCAAGAGATGGGTGGAGCAGGTCAGCACTGTAGCAGGAGTTGTAACAAAATGGTAGCACAGAGTTCAGTAGGAGAGCAGCAGCATATTCCAGGTGGTCGGTTTACTTTGGAGCAGAAACCCAGACATATGGGAAATGTCAGCCCCCTGCGAGCATGGGGTCTAGCAAAAGCCAAGTGGATGTCGTGGCTCCAACCTAATCTATTTAGCTGCAGAAAATGGAAAAGAGCTCAAGTGCAGTTGAGGGAAGCAAGGCAGCCATGCTGTTGCGTGGGCTGAACAAACACCGATGAGGAGGAGTGTGTGCCTCAGTGGCCATGAAAATGCCCAAGACTTACTCTAGAAACATCAAATAATAATTTTAAATCCCACTAGTGGGGGCATCCTGCTGCCTATGAACTTCCGGGCTTAGTCAGAATTAGCTCTAGAACAAGGTACAACTACTAAGTGACAGGGACAGAGGGTACTGGAGATGGCTGCCTGCTGGGGGAGGATCAGAGCTCAGGAAAGAGGAACCTGTGTGGAGCTAACTAGAAGGAAATGAAATCCAACATCCCTTATTTAAGAATAATTCTTTATACTGGTGCTTCCTTTCCCCAATTAAAAGAATTAACAAAAAGGTAGAAGGTATAATAAAAATAATTAAAGAGCCAAAACAAGAGATAATTCTAAAAGGAAAATTAAAGAAACAA
>RJWJ010018809.1:0-31110 GCA_004363605.1 Indri indri
CCTCCCTACCCGACATCCAATAGATGTTATTCTTATATGTACACTTATGTGTTGTTCAGTTACTACCAATTTGATGGTGAGTACATGTGGTGCTTGTTTTTCCATTCTTGGGATACTTCGCTTAGTAGAATGCGTTCCAACCCTATCCAGGAGTATGCAAGAGGTGCTATATCACCATTGTTTCTTAAAGCTGAATAGTTATAATTCTTTTTAAAATTCAAGACTATTACAGGGTTGAGGGGAATCTGTTTACTCAGAAAGAAATAAAAACTCTGAAATATGTGGCTTGTTTTGCAAACTTCCTCTATTCTCCAACCATTCCACTGGAATGCTTCATTCCTTATATATTAAGCCTGCTGTGGTCAAATTAATCAAGATGAAACTAGAAAAGAGAACCCTGAGAATTTAAAGCAGATGAACTTTGATGCAGGTGATGGTTTTGCACTGGTGAAGAAAGAGCTAAAAAAGCCAAACAGGGGCAGTGAGGTAACCAATATATTAGCAGTAGCAGGAAGTCCCTACCAATCCTAGACTGGAGAAATATTACTTTTGATGAATGTTAGTTATGACAGGCCTATCTGGAAGTGGCTGGAGCCATGGAGGAGAAACGGCCACTTGTCCTACCCTCCAATCTCTTGCTGTTACTTCTTTTAGGCTGAAAACAACTGACGGGAAAGCACTGGAAACACAGTCTATGGTGGTCAAGCCACCTTTTCTATACAGAACAAAGAAGAGGAAGGATGAGGAATAAATATAAAGGCAAGTAGGTTGACGAAAAGCATGACAAAATATGGAAAATATAAAACAGGCTACTCCTATACTCAAGAAGTCCCAAGACACATGGTAATAACTCCACAACTGTATGGCAATTGGGAAATTTATTGCATATAAGGTACATCTTACAGTGAAAGGTGAGGGGAACTTTGCTGCAATGTTTCTGAGAATAAGCATTAAAACACTGAGAAATATTGATAGACAAGAGGGTTCTAATTCAGCTTTTATTTCATGTTTTTCCAATCTGACAGATACATAGATGAAGTTTTATACATACACACACACACACACACACACACACACTACACACGCATTACTACTACTACTGCTTCAGTTTCACAAGGATACCTTGTAGCATGATTTCAGTGATGGATTTATACATGAATCATGTTAATTGAATGATCAGCCAAGATCTTATGAAAAAAAAAAGTTTAAATATATTTGGTTTATATCCCCTGCCTTTGATCTCTGTTTTACAAATATCTTTATAGCAAGACTCATCTACCATTTTATCCTCAATGCCATACTTTGCACATAGATGCTGAAAAAAGGTGTTTCTCAACTAAATAACTCATTAAAAGGAATTATGTATACATGCACCACACTTTTATATATATGCAATAAGAACATATATAATTCAAGCATGTAAATTATATATTAAAGAATAAAAATTCTAGATGGCCCAAGTTATTCAAAAAATACCTTAAACTCATAATACCAGGCTGAGAAGGACAGAAAAATTATTATCTTTGTCAAAGAGATCAAAGCCTTCAAGTCATCTTCTGCACATGACTGTTTTTGATCCCTTTATTCAATTAGTTGTTAAACAATATAAAATTTTTCTTTGGACGTTCTCTTATACCATCCTTTCCTTGTTTGTTCTCCCACCATCCATTCCTTTGCACAGTTCTGAGTACTCAGTAAACATGTAATAATTTTATACATTCCTAATAGAGTAACAAGTATTGTTAGCAATTTTGTTCATTTAAAATCCCACACAATTTCCCTAGGATAATTGGATGCCCCACAATCCTGGCTGAGGCAGGAAAGAAAGTAATGATGACAATTAAAAGTCATTGAACAGGGATTCAGAAATACAGGAACATTATGAGTTGATGGAAAACAATGGGCCAAAACCCTTATCTTTTGATGAAACACTTTTTATTCTCTAGAATAAAGGGTAGATGGAGAAGAACTTGAGTTAAACCTGTTAATTTATAGATCAGATACAGACATATCTTTTAAAAGTGAAAAAATAAATACTAGGTAACTGATGGTTAAAATTTAATTTACTGCTACCATGTGGTCATTGGGATAATCTCCCATGTCCATTAAGTCAACTAATTTTTCACTTGCTCTGACTAGGGCCATCCTGGGAAAAGTTATTAAGTACGTGTTTCCAGAAATTTTTTTTTTTATTACTCACCTCCTAATTTTTAGACCCTCCTCAATCTTCTAAGTGTTCAGTGGTTCTTATACCACTGTGAACTTCTTCTTTAGGAGAGAAAAATAATCAAGTAAACTAATTCTCAATAATGTAACAGCTTTTTTGAAAGAAAATGCTTTTCAAAGATGTAAACAAAGAGAAACTTTATAAACATTAGCTGAACATTGATAAATTGGGTAATTTTTCTCAGCTTTGGTTAGAGTATTATGGTGACCCATGTTCCCATAGGATAATAAGTTACCTAAATCTTAATTTCTCTGCATATTTTTCAAAAAACTATGTAATACCCAAATATAGCAAATAAAGCAACTATACATCTATATCATAATTTATGCATAAGTAGTTTTACTGGGTTAAATGCACGTTCACCCCAAACCTCAGGATGTGACTTTATTTTGAAAAAGGGTTTTTGCAGGTATAATTAGTTAAGATGAGTTCATACTGGTTTAGGGTGGGCCCCAAATCCGGTATAACTTGGTGTCCTTAAAAGAGGAGGAGAAGATACACAGACATACAGAAACACACACAGGAAAGACGACCATGTGAAAATAGAGGCAGAAACTGGAAAAATGAGGTTACAAGTCAAGGAATGCCAAAGATTGCTGGCAACCACCAGAAGCAAGGAGGAAGCAAGGAAGGATTCTTTCCTAGAGCCTTGAGAGGTAATCATGATCCTGCTTCCACCTTGGTTTCAGATTTTTAAATTCATGAACTATGAGAGAATAAATTTGTATTGTTTCAGCCACTCAACTTGCGGTAATTTCTTATAGTAGCATTAGGAAAGAAAGACAGTAAACAATAAACATTTTGAAAGAGTTCCATAGTAGCCCCAGGCAGAGAAGTCATAGAAAAGTGGAGATCTCAGGTACTATCTCTGGCAGAACCTGGATAAAATCAGTTCCAGAGAAAAAGGGTCCCAACCTCGGTAAGGAAATACTTAATGCAGTTGAGACATGATGGATAAGATTATAAAAGGAATTGAAATGGAATAAAAAAGAAGAGTCTTAAAAACGTGTGAGAAAATTTTAGGGAAACACTGTTTCAGGGGAAGAATGGGACAACTTGGAAAGAAGAAACATCTCTTGGTGTGTTTGTAGTGATGGGAAAAAGTAAATCAACAGTGGAAATTAAGGGCAGTACAAAACAAAAACAAAATCGAATCACACAATCGGAAGACACATCAGCTTTTCCCTTGACCAAATAAAAATACCATCAATCAAAATAAACTGCATTTCACCACACCTCTTGCTATGGTGAACTAGGAAAGCAAGGAGTCACACGAGCACCTCATCTCTGACTCCTATTGCTGGTCTTGAAAAAATAAGACATTGAAAGAATGAACAGAAAACAGAAGACCAAAATCCATAGGAAACTATTATTAGAAAAAATAGAAAATGAATATTAAAAGTTGCATGTCGAAAACTCTCCTCAAAAACAAAATGAAACAAAACAAAGCAAAGGAAACCTGACATATCATCCCATGTTATGATAAAGAAAACCCCCATCTATTAGCTGGCCCATCAGTCACCTGAGACCCCACCCCTCGGACTACCCCTACTTAATAAAAGTGGGAAAAATCACGTAGATGGGGCTCAGAATTTGGTGGCGAGACCCCTCTGAGACCAACGGCAAATAAACCTTGATTCTCCGACTCTCCTTGGGCCACTTGGTTTGTCCTCAGGACCACCCACTGTAACACTTGCTGTAGCAGTAAAAGTAAATGTCCTGAAACAAGCAGTTCGATTTATAAAAAAAAATCTTCGAATCATAAATTCAAAAAATTCAGGAAATAAATGGACAAAAACCCAAGAAAATATGAAATGAGAGTCATAACAAAGCAAACAGAAAAATGAAGGCCCCAGAAATAAAGACTAAATTAATAGGCATACAAGGGCGAAGAGTGTTAAGGTGTGAGCAAATGCATGGGGGTTTCGAGAAAGATTTCTCCAGACAAAGATCAGGATAAACAGAAGTTCATTTACTTTTTCCTGGGCAGAAAAATGAAATAAAAAGGTAAAAAAAGAAGAATGTGCTGGCCTCGAAAAACAGCCTTTTAAAAGGGAGTTGTAAATTAACATGGTACCGTTGAGAAATGGCTGCATCCACTCCTTTCTTTCTTCCTGGCGGCAGGCTGACAGCAGAAATAATAACAGAACTTCACATTCCAAGAGTTGCTTCTCCCACCTTTCCTTGGAGACTTGGAGATGGGATTAATGCAGGAGATGTGAGACTCTGCCCTGGAGATATGGCTGAGGCCTGCAGCTGGCACCCTGCTGTGCGCTCAGGAACTCTTCAGACTGTAAAAAGACAGATTCTCAGAGGCAACTTTGGAAGAGAAAGATTTACATCTCTTTTCAGAAGCTGTGCAAAACAGAAGCCCTGCAGGGTGCCTGTTAGCAAGAGAACTCATAGGATTGATCTTTAACTGCTGTTGGGGAAATTGTGGGATTAGATATTTTCCTGTTATTTTTTGCAAGGCCACCCTTTCAAAGATTCAACAAAAAACTTTAAAAGGTAAAGAAGTGAATTAAAACAACCTAGAAAATAAAAATAGAATAAAGAAAAAAAAAGAAAAGCAGAGAAAAATTATTCTTATAGAAGATATACAAAAATCTAACATACATACATTTAATAGGAGTCCATGAAGAAAAATAAAAAAAAATAAAACGGAATTAGTATTTAAAAAGAAAAGGTGAGACAAGAATTTATAAGCCACCAAGCAGCCCTTTAAGTATAAAAAATCCAAATAAACAACCTGATATCCATCCTATGGACGATATTAGACAGCCTTGAGATTGAAGCAGGGTTTTTTTTTTTTTTTAATTTTGAAGAAAGAAAACAAATTATTTTTGAGTGAAAAAATAATAAAAATGAAACTTATGCAACTTCTTATTAAAAACTATACTAGGGCAGTAATACCTAAACTGGTGTCCCAAATAGGCTTTAAATGATCTGTGCAGTCCCAGAAACTTTCTGAGAAATTTTAAGCACATACATATTTTTCAAGGAGGAAGGTATCTATACAGTTCATAAAATTCTAAAAGAGGTATTTAAAAATCATTGTTCACAGTGATATAAAGTATAAAAGTTGTTTTACATTATTCATGCTAATAGAGATAAAATAGGACATAAATTTTTCATCAAGTGTTTATGACTGCATAGTAGTATGGTTCTCAATTTCTCTTTTTTATTTCTTTCATTTTGTGGAGGGGTAAGGCATATTCATGCTCCACTTGGCTCTTTGGCTACCTCTGCAAATAGATTACTAATATTTACTAACAATCACAGCTATAGATTTTTCTCAATCCTGACCCGATCCCCACTTTACTTCAAAATCAGCATTGACTGTAAGCAAAGAATCTTGCTAAGGAAAGAACATAACTTGCAAGCAAACAGTCCTTTACCAATACAACCTTAGATGTTTTTGTTTCTCCTTTTTTAACCAGATAATTTTTCCTGGGATGCATCAAAGTAAGATCCCCACTTATCTTACTGGGATAAATGCAGGAGCCTTTGTAATTCTTTAACCCACTTTTGTTTTTTACATAAATATGGAGGTATCATGAAGAATAAAATGAGCGAAATCACTAGATTGTGTAATACTAGGTAGAAACGCATAGCTTTGGTCCCTTAGGAATTTGTCCCAACTGCCGTGTAGAATGTATGGAAGCATAAATGAATTTCTTGACTTTGCTCGTAAAGTTCTATCACTTCGCAATGGAAGAACCAGTAAAGAAATAGCAAAGTAGAGCAAGGATTGACAAACTTGTTTGTAAAGGGCCAGATAGTAAATATTTTAGGTTTTGCTGCCATACTGTTTTTGTTGCAACTACAGAATTAATCTGCTGGTGTAACACAAAAGCAGTCACAGAAAAAATATAAACAAATAATCCTGGCTGTGTTTCAAGAAAACATTATTACAAAAAAAAAAAAAAAAGGCAGCGAGATGGATTTGACCCAGGGCACTACTTTGCCAACTTCTGTGCTGGAGTCAAGGAAAGTCTATTAACTGCTCAGGTCAAACTATATGAAACTTTCAGACAAATTAAAACTCTCTATTTGTGTTATGTAACACATTTGACTCCAAATAATATAGCTACACATGTAGTGTTCTTAGAGCAGTCCATGGCTAGTTAGCTGAATCATATTAAGCAAAGATTTTACTTTTGGTATTTTCCTTCTTTTGGTGCAATTCTTGTTCTCTCCTGACAGTTCAGCCATAGCTGTGAGGCCAGATAAAGCTTCCCCACAGAGTTCTCTCTTGTGTAAGATTTGCTGCCTGAAATGGGAAACCTACACCTTTCATAAGTCTCTGTATTCAGAACACTCAGATGTATAAAAACATCCCTAATGACAAATGAAAATATCATAAGGGAAATTGAGAGAAAATAGGGCTACTAGGAACCTATTAACAGACAAATAGATAAAGTTGAAACAAGACAATGAGAATAACATTAACATGAAGGTTTATAAGACACCGTTAGAATTTTTCTTATTACATAAGCCAAGTTTTTTTCTGTCTTGCCTTCTTAACAGTCATTAAACTGTCCCTATAACAGGTACGTAAACACCTTTTATTACCTAACAGAAGATGTAGAGCTTACTTATCTTTTCAGCATTTTCTCCAAAAGATAGCAAGTCAGAGCTCCTCTGAGATCTTATCTATCCTGAATGCTTCCAACTTTAGCATCCACTTTTAAAATAACATCTTTACAGGTAAAGGTGATTAAATAAACTCTCATTAGTTTCAGAATTTTTTTCTATTCTGAAAATGATGATCCATATTTAAATCAATACATTTTCTTTCTAGGTATGTTAGGTAGCACATGATGTAAAACTTTAATCAAGATTTTGCCTTCTAGATGATAATTGTTACTTGTGAGCAGTTCTTTACTTTTAAAGGTCATGCCACCTTCAAAATGGACCAGAATTATGCTTACAGTCTCATTCTGACAGATTCTACATTTACATGCATATATATGTTCTGCTTTGACATAGACGACCCACATTTCATATATAATTCATGCGGGCAAATAGAAAGGAAGATTAAAAAAGAAGAAAAGGAGCAATATCAACAGATGCTTCTTTTATTTATGTTTTATTAAAAAGTATAGATAAATTTATGCATTGTACTCACAGTGATACATAACATTTTGAAAACACATGTGTTGTTCATAGACAGTTGGATTTTTTACTTTACCATACCATTTCAAATGACTAGCCCTTTTTATTCAAGAATTTTATAACATTAAAATAATAAAAGGATTAGTTCAGATGAAGTATTAGTTTCTTAAATCCCAATTTCACTGCATGTACTTGTATAATAAACTTGGTGAGTTTTTTAAAAGCATAGTAGAAATCCCCAAGTCTTATACAGTACTAGTCAAGTTAGAATTACAGGCATTGCTCAAATTAACATCAAACTCATAAATGGGAAAAATAATCCTCACACTTTAGTGTTTACTTTGGTCAGCCTAATAACTACGTGACCTGGTGATTGCCTTTTCACATTGAGTCTCCCAGGAGTTCTGTGTGCTTCTTGTACCTGGATATCTAGATTTCTGGCCAGGCCAGGCATGTTTTACTCCAGTATTCCAAGAAATAGATTTTCCAGCCCATGTGTATGTTTTTCTTCTCTCTCTAGGATGCCTATAATTCTTACATTTGGTTTCTTTACATAATCCCACATTTTTTGCATGTTTTGTTCTTGTCTCTTGCTTCTGTGTTCCTTTTCTTCGTCTGATGTGTTTAGCACATAGGCATTATCTTCAAGCTCTGAAATTCTTTCCTCTGCATGATCCATCCTATTCTTAAGGCTTTCCACTGTGTTCTGTAGTTCCTTGAATGGCTTTTTCATTTCCAGTATTTCTGTTTGGTTCTTTCATAATATTTCAATCTCTTTAGAGAATTTTGCATTCATTTCCTGTATTGTTCTTGTGGTTTCTTTGTGTTGGATTTCTATTTTCTCTTCAATTCCATTGATTTTTCTTACAATCCTTATTTGGAATTCTTCCTCCATCATTTTAATCATTTCATTTAAATTGTTATCCAATGTTGAGAATCTAATGATTTCTTTTGGTGGTGACTTTTCTCTCTGTTCTTTCCTGTTTCCTGCATTTTTTTGCTCATTCTGTCTCATCAGGCTACCTGGTTGAAAACTGGGCATGCTAGGACTGGTTTCTGGCCCTATCTCCAAGTCCCCAAGGGTTGTTCCTTGAGAGTGCTGGGGAGAGGCACGCTGGGCCTGCATTGCCTTAGAGGTATTTTAGCAAGTTGTGTTACCTCTGACCTGTTGTCTTCACCTCTTGCCAATGGAGATTAGTGAGTTTGGTCCCCCAGCTTGAGCTCCCAGGCAGTGGATCACATTTGTGTGTATGACTCCACTGTCTTCTAATAGCTTGAGATGGAAGGCACTGTGTTAAGCTATGGGGTTATCCTCTCTGTCACTGATTGTAGTTTTTATGGAGGAGCCAATTATCAAGGTAATGCAATGTCTCTGTGTTAGGCTCTGGTCCCCGGATGAGGTATACCAATGCCCTGATCTTTGGGAAGGGTCTTACCATTCCTGAGGGTTACTTGGACCCTGTTCCCCCTTAAGGTGGGGGTAAGAGCAAGATATATCACAGCTGGTGTCTGCAAGCCTGGGTATGTGCTCTTCTGTGGTTGCTTGACCTGCTGCTAGGGGGAGTCGCTAATGTTATTCAGGGCTCTTTCACCACACTTGGGAAGCTGCTCCTGAAGGGAGGGGTCAATCGGTGCAATTGCTGAGGTCTTTGGGCAGAATTTTCCTTCCTTATCCACAAACCCCAAGGCTGGCAGCCACCCAGATGTGGAGAGCAAGCCCTAGAATTATGTTCTTATTATATGACCTAAGCCGGTCCGGCAGGCCAAATCAACAGGCTGCCAACTATTGTTCAGCACCAAGGCCCCGCAGATTCATGCCAGTCTCACAGAGAAACCTTCTTTTCTCTCTTCTCCTCACCTTCAAGGGGGGTAGCCTGCTGCACCCAGTCCAGTGTGAAAGTCACTGGGCTGGGGGAGCGGTGTTGCCTGAGACCCCGAGCACATCGGCATCTCCAGGCTGGGGATCTCACAGATGTCGGCTGCCCACCCCTAGAGAACGAGTGTTGGGGGTAAGCACTCAAGATTTGCCCACTGACACCAGCCTGGCTAGCCAAATCAACAGGTCATGGACTATTTTTGAGCACCAAAGTCCCACGGATTCATGCCAGCTGTACAGAGAAAGTGGCTTTTCTCCCTTCTTTCCACCTCCAAGGGCAGAGCCTGCCGCGCCCAGCGCGAAAGTCCTGGGGCTGGGGGAAGGGTATTGCCCCTAACCGCACTGGCTAGTGCTGGGGGTGACCACTCAGGACTTGGCAGATGCTGGTTCAGCGGGCTGAATCAACAGGCTGCCAGCTGTCCCCTTTGCATCACAGTCCCACAGTCTCACATCTGCCTAGCAGATGGTCCTGCTCTTTCTGTCCCATCGTGAGCTGGCCAAATTATCAGCAGTTTACAGGGGCATAGCCCCCTTTTCAGCATTCACCTCCTTTGTTCTGGTCCCACTGACCACCGGAGGTGAAGTGCCTGTCTCCAAACTCCCTCCTGCGGTTGCGGGAAGTAACCACTCAGACCAGTCCCTCCTCCGCCCTGTGCAGTCCCCGCACGGAGCACCAGGAAGTTCAAAACATTTCCCCCTATTGTCTCCTCTCCACAGAGCCTGTCATCTGTGCCGTGACCTAGCACTGACTTCAGGTACATCCCTGTCTGAGTGGGTGTGGAGGTCAGTGGAGGAGCTGGGCGTCCTCCTGTGGGTCAGATCACACTGCACTGGCTGGCCAGGTGGGAGTGGGCATTCCGTGCTCTATTCCCTGTTGTATATCTTGCACTCTCCAATCTTTGCGATTGTATCTTCCATTCGCCTTTTTTTTCCCCGCCTGTGCTGTGTGTCCCATGCTGTTTCTCTGCAGATTCACAATGCTGTTCTTGGCGGGGAGCGATCTACTTGTGCGCAGCCATCCGAGTTCTTCATCTCCTTCTCTGGGAGCAGAGAGCCAGGAGGTCACCACTAACCCTCCTTTTTTTTTTTTGGCTCTTGAGATTTGATAATAGGTATTACCTATTGGAGCTAGAACTGGAGCCCAGGTGGTTAAAGCAATATATTTTACTTCTGATTGTATTTACTACATGTGTAATCGTCTAGTCTATTATCTATTTTATCATGAAAATTCATTTTTCCCCAATGAATTGGCCCAATGCTCCAAGCTAAAGGTAACAGATGTGTAAATTTCAGGTTCCATTTTTATCAATTTTTGAGCCAAACCTGGTATAAAAGAAGAGTGAATATAAACTTTGGTTTTCCCAGGATAGGTCTTTATTTTTACCTGTTTTCCGTGTTTAAATTATTAACAGTAACTTTTTTCTCTCTGTAGTTTCAATTTTGATGAAAAATTATATGGTTATCCCACTAACATAAGAAATCACTTCTGCTCTAGTGGGAAGAATCTGAATTTAATAATGATGTTGGAAAATTAGTAGCTAGTGTGCTCAAAGTAGGAGCTGGATATTTATGTTTTCCTAAAGCACTTGCTTTTCTCCCATCTTCATTGTGCTCCTTCATTCATATTCTAATTGTACTCCCCTTTCCAGAATATTGTCAGTGTGACTATAAGACGCATCACTGCAACAGATTCTTCCGTCTGTGACCCAAGGTAGAACTTTAATCATGCCTAATGTCCCAATCCTCAAATATTCAATGTTTTCTAACAAAGAACATTTTCAATAGCATTCTGATTGTCTTCTCTGATGCTCAGTTTTTCACAGTATCAATCCAGGTCTAAGGTGTTATTGTTCTTACATTGCTGAAATGTCAAGTCAAACCACCCTCATGCTTCAAATATTGGATACTTCTGGATTGTTTCCATAATGAATCTAATGGCCTCTATGTTTCAATGTCTGCCTGCCTTTCAAGTTCATCTTTTAGTTCCTCTATACCCACTCCCATTCTACTTTTTCTCACCATGTATTTATTCTTAACAATAACCAAGCAAAGTGGAAAGCATTATTCCTGTTTTACAGAGGAGAGCATTTAAAGTGGCTAAGTGTCTTGCTCAGGTTTAAAACAAAACAAGATAAAAAAACAAACACATGAAAATCCTCATAGTTAACATAGCAGGGATTTGAACCCTTATCTCCTGGACTCCAAAGCTTCTGCTCTTTCCACTACCGTGCTTTATATATTACACAATGAAAAATATTGCCATTAAATAAAATAGACAACCTGTAAGTAAAATTCCTTTTTGGACACTGGTATTACTGTATACATAGAATGCAACACTCCAAATCCCTGATTTATGCTCTAAATATGTGGGTTTAGAGAACGAACAAAATTAAAATGATCAATCGGGAAGTGATTAACATTGAAATCTTAAGACCACAATAGTATGAAAGTTGAGACTGACTTTACAACACCAAGGTAAAAAATAAATAAGGATTTCCTACACATGAAGAGATACTGAGTCGGGACTCTTGAGTCCTTAGTTGGCAACTTATCAATAAGTCTTTTATTTCCAATTCCACTTTTTGGTTTTTTTTTTTACTCTTATATCAGTTAGGACCATCTCAAAACTTACTAATACAGGAATGTTTGCTCGGAATTAATGATACTTGAAAGAGAATCACTGAAAATGCTCCTAGTCCCTAACTTAGGCATTCAAGATTAATCGTTCCAAACTATTCATTGAGGAAAGACAGGACATGAAACCTTTTGACTTTTGTATTATCAAATGTCCTTTCCACACAAACTGATTAGTCGCTTATTTACTGCAAGCTTATCTTTCAGTGCCAGGCAATCACTTCTTTATTGTGCATATTCACCATCATGAGACAATTATCAAACTGCTAACAGGCAGTTTTGGGACCTTTCCTGTAGTGTCTGCCTGTGGCCAAAGTAGCAATTGAAATTTCAGCTAACTCTATCTGAAAAGATGAATTATACGGCAGCCTTGATGAATCTGCAAATTATTTTTAAAATGCCAACTGTCACATTGTACATTGCAAAGAGTAGTGTTGGTGATATTTTTCATTGATGAAATATACATTCATATGACAGCAGATCTCAAGCTTATCTTGATATGAAATGTATGATCGAAGAATCTTATACCAGTATGACTGTGAGAAGAGGTTAGAAATACCATTCTTAGAAGACATCCCTTTAAACTAGGAAATTATTTCTGACAAGTTTTTGGGATGAATATACTGCTGATACTTTCTTTGTATTCACGGTCCTTTTACTTAAGAAGTTAAACTGTCTAGTATCTACAGTACTATTTTTCTATTTAAACTGGTGGGTATAGATTTTATTCAGTGTTAAAATTGGTTGAAACTGTAACATATTTGGTTAAGAAATTTGCCAGTGACAATTGAGAAAACTTTAAAATAAAACACATTTTTATCATGAAGAAGAAATCATCTTCATTGAGGCATGTCTTGTTGCCTAGAGATATTTGGCTTTGTTGCCATAAATTGATCTAACAGTTTAAAAAAAAATGAGCAGGAGAGTGACTTTCTATTGAGCCTGTGATATTGCATAATAACCAAACTTAGCTATATTTTTGACATCTACTCTGAGTGTACCCCTTCTCCTGTATAGCCTTCTTAAGGTATGGCTGTTCATTTTCCTATAGTCAATATGCCTCAGACCAGACAAAAAATTGATATCCTCCTTATCTTCTTATTCCACAATGCCCTTTCCTATCCAGTCCATTAGTTTCCATATCACCTGAAAAAAATATACTATATGCATATATACAGTTGTCCCTTGATATCCATGAGAATTGGTTCCAGGATGCCCCATGGACATTAAAATCAATGAATGCTCAAGTTCCTTATATAAGATGGTGTAATAATTGCATACAACCTATGCCCATCCTTCCATATACTTTAAATTATCTCTAGATTACTCGTAGTACTAATACATTATAAATGCTATGTACATAGTTGTTATACTGTATTGTTTTTAATTGCATTGTTTTTTATTGTTGTGTTTTTTATTGTTTTTTTTCCTAATATTTTCAATCTGAAGTTGGTTGAATCTGTGGATGCAGGACCCTGGGATATAGCAGACTGACACTGTGTGTGTGTGTGTGTCTGTGTGTGTGTGTTCCTGCTTCTTTGAGGTACATTGTTTTTCAGTGTACCAAACTCTTCCTCTCTCTTGTATCTTATTTTTCTTTCTATTAAAATGGGTGAACTATCTGTGTGCTCAACACCAATCCCTTTTCATATGCACTGGATTTCATCCCCACCTACCACCTACTCAAAGATTGTGCTTCTGAAATTATCTCTTCTCTCTTGCAGCAACATAAGATTTTTCTTCTCTACAAGTTTATTTTCATCAATATACAACTGTCTCTTTAAAAACCCTCATTTGACTTCAGATGCCTTGAGCTACTGCCCAACTCTCTGTTCCCCTTTACATAAAACTCCTCAGAAGAGTATCGTACCTTCATCTTCCCCAATTCTTCTCTCCTTCCTTGAACACATTCCAATTTGTTTTTCATTTCCGTTACTTCACTGAATTGGAACTCTTCATTTCAAGATAACCAATGACCTTCACATTGCAAAGTCCAATAATCACATTTCCATCTTTATCTTACTTGACCTGCAAAGAACTTTGGACACAGCTATCACTCCCTATTCCTTAAAAGGTTTTCTTTTCTTGACTTTAGGCACCGTATATAGGTTTCCTTACTATTTGACTGAATACTCCATCTCAGCCTCCTTGGCTCATTCCTTCTTAACTCTGTGACCACTAAATGTCGAAATGCCCCAATGCTTAATCCTTTGAATTTTTTTCTACCTTATCTATTTTTATTCTCTACGTAATTATATCCTCTCATGTAGTTTTAAACACAATTACATGGTGACAAGTCTCAACTTCATATCTCAAGGCTTAGACTTTGTGACTAAACTTCTGTTCATTTTATTTAATACATAGAACTGATGATTTTTTATTTCAGTAGATGTAGGGGTACAAGTAGTTTTTGGTTATATGGATGAATTGTGTAGTGTTGATGTCTGGCTTTTTAGTGTATCTATCAACACAGTGTACATTGCACCAGATAGGTAGCTTTTCTCCCCTCATCACCCTCTCTCCTTCCCCTCTTCTGAGTCTCCAGTGTCCACTGTACCACTCTGTATGCCCCTGTGTACCTGTATCTTAGCTCCCACTTATAAGTGAGAACATGCAGTATTTGGTTTTCCATTCCTGTGTTACTTCACTTAGGATAATGGACTCCATTTCCATCCAAGTTGCTGCAAAAGATATTATTTTATTCTTTTTTATGACTGAGTAGTATTCCACGGTGTATGTACCACACATTTTCTTTATCCATTCTGTGGTTGATGGGCACTTAGGTTGATTCCATATCTTTGAAATTGTGAATTGTGCTGCAGTAAGCATATGATTGCGGATATCTTTTTGATATAATGACTTGTTTTCCTTTGGGTAGATACCCAGTAGTAGGATTGCTGGATCTAATGTTAGATCTGCTTCTAAGAACTGATTATTTAAATATCTATCAAGCTTCTTCAAATAACATGCCTAAAAACGAGCTCTTATTTTCTCCATATTCCAACTTATTCCTCCTCTAGCGATATAGCACAAAGTCATTTCAGTAATTCACGCCAAAGATTTTAGAGTAATTATTGAGTTCCCACCCTCACTATTCACACCCAATCCATCAGCAAATTCTCTTGGTTCTATCTGAAATTATAGCTTCTTATTGAGATTCCAGCCTGAACCCTTACCTTATGTTGTCTATTTACAACAAAGCAGCCAGAGTGATTTTAATAAAAATAACTTTAATCATCTTCTCTAAAACTTCCATTAACTTCTCATCATATCTAAAATATTATAGCCAAACAATTTCAGCAACCTATGAAGACCTACATAGTTCATCCTCTAGTTACCTGTCCAATTTAGTTTCTTACCATTCTTCCCTACACTCCAGTACAGCACACAACTCCTTCTTGGTATTCCAAAGGTACAGCAAGCATATGTTGCTATGTTTTTTCTCTACTTTCCTTAAAACTCCAAATTTTCTTATCTCTTCTTTTATTCTCAGCAGATTATTTAATTCTCTTTTTCATACATACCAAAAAACCCACATCAGACATAGGATAGGATCTCCATTAATTTTGTACTACCAAACCAATGTACTAATTTTCATCATCATCAAACTTACTCTCAAACTCTGTTTTGAAAGAAAAAAGCTGTCTCTCCTTATACTGTCAAAACTATTTTCCTTTAATATCCTCTCTCTTCTCAACTCTTATTAATTATACTTCATTTCTCCCACAGTGATAAAAGTTTGAAAAACTTTTTGTTTCCCACTTCAAATGTTTATTTATTCAAAAAATATTTATTGAATGACATCAGCAAAAATGTTGGAGTAAAGATCTCTGTAAATTTATATGAAAGCAATGAACAACTAGCAAAAATTTTTAAAATTGCTTCCAGGTTTTTAAGGAAATATCTGTCCAATTATTAGCTAATCATTAAGTTAGGCCAGTAGAAACTTCAGTGGCCATACATGAAAAAGCATATTGAATTTAGACAATTATTTCAGAAAAAAAATCACTAAACATAAAGCAACTATAATAAGCAGTAGTAACAAATCCTGGAGATGGGGAGAATCTCATTTCCAGAGTGACCAAAATTGTATTATTTAATATGTACA
Source organism: Indri indri (assembly GCA_004363605.1). Classification (NCBI taxonomy): domain Eukaryota; kingdom Metazoa; phylum Chordata; class Mammalia; order Primates; family Indriidae; genus Indri; species Indri indri. The sequence goes on from RJWJ010018809.1 coordinate 15,964, forward strand.
GTATATAGTAAAAAAATTTCAAGTTATGCTAGGAAATAAGAAAATATGGTCCATACACAGAAAAAAAAGACAATAAATAATGTTCCTAAGGAAGTCATATGTTAGACTGATGCACAAAGACTTGAAATCACTATTTAATGTGTTCAAAGAGCTAGAGAAAATTATGCCTAAAGAACTAAAGGAAAATATGAAGATGGTGTCCTTCAATAGAGGATAATAACAAAAGAAAGTATATAAATTTTAAAAAGAATGCACCATTTTATGGAGGCATTCTAAAAAGAGCTTTCTTCTTTCTTTTTTCACTAATAAGTAGAAGTTAATTAGGGAAGAAGACGGAACAGATATTTCAGAACCGTATGTACAAAAGTTCTGTGGTAAGAGGTAGGGTATTACTTCTAAGAAACTGAAAAATAACACAATTATAATATAATCTGTTATAAAGATTTGACCTTATCTAATTGTGGGAGTTGGTTAAACAATTTACATATGGATATTGCTTCTGTTGTGGTGCTAGGCCTGAATTCAGCAGAATAAACTGCAGGAAGGAAAGATGAACATGATATGTGGGAAACAAAGACAAACCAGAATCAGGGAGGACACACTGAAATCCATGAGGGTAAACTGGAACCCAGGTCAGTCTCTCGCTGTTTCCAAACCTTCTATTTCAGTGGTGCAGGTGAACTGTAGGAAACACCTGAGTGAAGAATGAGATCCAGTGAGAACTGCAGATCTTCCTGCCAATCCATGCCAATAAGATAAATAAAACGGTGGATCAGAGTGTATTTGTGTAAATTGTGACACTCCATGGTCCACTGCACTGACATCCCAAGTGTAAAAGAAACACAGCTACGACTTCACCTCCACCTTTCAAATACCATGCAGAAAGTCTCTTGTGGCACACATTTAACTTGGAACTACACAGGGAAGGAAATTCTGGGAAGCATAACAAAGCTCTAGCATAACTAAGTAGATGCAGTGCAAGTCCACTACAGATAGTCATTAGCCTTGGTCTCATTTGATTTTATCAAAGTCATACTTTCACATGGTTTTCAAAAATCCGAAGGGCTTATAATAAAAAGAAACAGTCTCAAACATTAATTCCTCTTTATCAAATGTCCCTTGATATTTCATTAATACATCTGTAATTAATTTTAGAAAGAGGGTAGGGGAATTAAACTTTCTGAGTATCTGCATGCATGAGAATGTTATTTTGCCTTACCACTTGAATGACAATTTTTCTTCCTTAGGAACAATAAAATATTGCTTCACTGTTTTACAGCATTGAGTGTCACCGATGGCATTCTTGAATTTCATTCCTTGATGAGTAACTTTTTTTTTTCGTCTTTGAAAATTTATTTTTAATATGTCACTTTGAAGTTGGTGTTTTGAAATTTTAAAAACATATTTAAAAGTATGAGTCTTTTATCACAAATTATGATGTGCATTCTGTGGGTCCTTTCAAAATAAATAAATGTATCTCTCTTCAGGTATAGGACATTTTCTTCTATAATTTAATGTTCTTTCTCTGCTGGTTTTTTCTATTATTTGGATATTTAAACTTTTATTAGATAGATAAAGCCAAGTTGATAATCTACATGGTATATCTTCTCTCAAGTTTTCTTTTGTTCTTAACTCATGCAATATTTCTTCAAATTTACCTCCTACCCTTCTATCAAAAATTTCTCCAGTGATCATTTGTTGATTAATTTCCAAGGGTTCTTTATAATTTTTTAATTGTTCCTTTTCCAAAGTACCCTATTCAATGTATGTATAACTAGCTATGTATCTGACTATCTCTTAATAACTAAACGAGATTGCTGTTTGTCTAGGCCAGAAACAGTTGAATGACAATGATGCTATATGGAATGATCATATGAGAGTGTGAGAGAGAAATAGAAGGAAAGAAAAAAATAATGAAAAAATTCATGTCTCTCTTTCTCCCTCTCTCTCTATGTATATGTATGATTATTTTATTAATATTTCTCTCCCATTGAGCTTTAAACTGCATCAGAACAGGGATATTGTCTGTTTTACTCACTACTGTATCACTGTCAATCAGTATCAATGAGGTCTTTTGCATATGAGGTCTTTCACAAATATTTGTTGAATGAATATATTCAATCACTATTAATTGAGAATTTACTATATCCCAGACTTTTTTTTTTTAAATATCAAGATTACAAAACTGAAAAGGCAGAGTTTCTATTCTTAAAGATTACAAAGTCCATTGGGTAACTGGTAAGTAATATTGTGGAAGTTTCACAGCATTTGAGGAAATAAAGAGGAGAGACTTGTAACTATTTGCGAAAAATGATTACAAATTTCTAAGAGAAGTTAGAAATTTTAAAAGAAGGATGTATTCCAGTATCTTTGCCTGTAGAAAAGAACCTGGGGAAATTCAAACTGAAATCAGAGTAGTTAGATCAAAAGGAGTTTATAGGTAGGAGGAATGTGGCAACAGAAGAAGCTACAAAGGATAAAACTCAGAGCGTGCAGGAGCATGATTACTAAGTTACGAAATTTGAAATGGACATTCACTGAAGTATTTTAGAGCTGATGTCGATTGAATACATTATTGTTTTTAAAACAATACTTAGACAGAGTTTCCTAAAAAATTAAACATATACTTAGCATATGGCCCAGCAATCACACTCACAGGCATTTATACCAGCGAAATGAAAACTTACGTAAATACAAAATCATGTATATGAATATTCATGGAAGATTTTATTTGTAATAGTCCCAAACTGGAAACAACCTAGATGTCCTTCAACGGGTAAATGGTTAAACAAACCATAACACATCTATACCATAGCATACTACTCAGCAATATAAAGGAACGGATGACTAATACAAAAACAAGTTGGATAGATTTCAATAGCATACAAAATGAGCCAAATCGAAGGTTACATACTATATGATTCCCTTCATACAATAACCTTGAAATATTACTATATATATATATATATAAATGCAGAGCAAATTAGTACTTGCCAGGGAACAAAGACAGAGGGTTGGTGTGACTATAAAGGGATAGCATGAAGGAGTTCATTTGTAATGATGGAATGCTTTCATATCTTGATGGTAGTCATGGTAACATAAATCCATGTATATAATTAAATGCCATAGCTATACAGACACACAAACACACGCAACTGCAAATTAGTGCATTTAAAAACTGATGAAATCTGAATAAGATCTGCAGTCTACTCAATAGTAGTTTACCAATTATAATTTCTTGGTTTTAATATCGCACTGTAATTGTGTAAGTTATTATCTAGGTGAAGAGTCCATGGGACCTTTCTGTACAATTTTTGCAACTTCCTATGAGTCTGTAATTATTTAAAAATAAAAGTTAAAAATTTATTTAATGTTAAATTAAGAGTATATTGAGGTTTATTTTGTTTGAGATCAGGGAGGTAAGTTAGGAGGTTATTGTCATAATTCAGGGGAGAATTGATGAGGTCCTAACAGTGGAGATGGAATTGAGAGGACGTATTATATATTTATTTTGGAGATTTGATTGATAGGATTTTGTGAGAAAATGAATAAGAGACATGAAAGGTATGCCATTTGTTATCCATGAATCATATTTTATGGCTTAGGCTAGTAGGTTGAATGGTAGTGTAACCAGGTGAAAAATGATAAATATTCCTGGATTGACCATTGGCAGATTAAGTCCACATATTTCTAAATATGTCGCATAGAGTTCTGCATATTGGAGTTACATGAACCATAAGAGGTAGTCTCAAATATCATGTAAGTTGTAGGAAAAAACACATTCGATCTTTTAATTATATTAATTTCTGTCTAAAATAAGAAAAAATGAGTTTCACTACATTAATTGTATAAACTGATACTGGTACCCTCACTCAATCTTTATGTCATACAGTCATGTGTCACTTATGGTATACTAGGTAAACCAAAGAAAGAATGAGAGCTTCACAATGGAGAAGAGCTGATAGTTTTGTCCTTACTTTTTTTTTATTTTTAGCATTTATTTTCCTATTCCAGGCTACCTGTGTCTATAAATAGATTTACTAATTATTCTTTAGCTTTATCTTAACTCATCCTTGCAAAACAAAGCCTTAAAAAGACAGATTAAAGACAATGCTAATGATGTAAACATAGTCAAATTTCAACAAATTTTTTAACTTAATTGTTGGATGGAATTACAAAATGACTATCATCATTTAGTTAAGTGCAGTTAATAATGGTCTTCTCCCATTTTTGAATCTATATAACTATTGCGAGGCATCTTCATACTTTAGTATATTCCTTAAATTAAATTTTGAAATAAACCTATATTGAAAACTGGTATTCAAATCAATTTATTACATGGTAATAAAGTAATATATCATTTTATCTTCAGTTAAAATTTCTTTCATAAAGAAAGAAAATCAATTTAATAATCTTAATAATAGTAAAAATTATGTCAAAATGTACAATTTTATCACATTCTTTGTCCTTTTGTGTGTTTATTATATATATTTATATACACAGTATATACATATATGAACTATTAATATGAGTATAGTATTATTTACAAATAAAGGTACAAATATTGGAAATACATGTTAAAATATTTTTTACTGAAAGGTGTCAATGCCTAAAAAATTTAGGGCCCACTATAAAAACAGAAAATATAGAATAATACAAAAAGGATACTTTTGGTCACGTGAATAGAAACATACTTCAAGTGATCCTAACCTAATAAAATTATATTAGAATTAGATTAAGTCCCATCAAAATTATACATAGGTAATGCTAAAAGTATAAATGGCTTTTCACTCTGTATTAAATACTGTAGTCTTTTCCCCTTAAAATAGGATTTTAATTATTTTGGACTCATTAAATTCATAATTATGTACTCCAACAGACATAATCCTCTCAAGTTGGAAGAGGATATTTCAGTTCAACTAGGTGTGTTAGTTGAAATCCCAGTTAGATATATTTTCTACTTCATAGTAAAGTTTGAAAGAAGGATTTCAAGAAGCTGTAAATAAGGAAAAAAAATCATAAGTCCCTCCATCCCAATATTAGAAAGTAACATTTTCAGCACAAAGGCAAATAAAGAGTACAAATGCCCACCTATCATAAGCCTAAATATTTGAAATTTATATATCAAGACATGCTTATAACCTGATCCATGGACACATATTTTCAAATAAGGCCCTGTAACCTGCTTCCCAGGAATAACCCTGAAGAACTGGAGGCTATAACTTACCCTGGGCAAGCACTCTTTTATTGTATATATTTATCTTATAAAACATTATGTTCTGAAATATGCATACATTGTGGAATTGAGTGCTAAATTGAGTTCATTAACATATGCATTACCTTACATACCATTTTTTGTGGTGAGAACACTTATATGAAGGATTTAAGGCTATAAATTTTTCTTTTTATTTTATTTTATTTTTTTTTATTTCAGGGTATTATGAGGGTGCAAACATTTTGGTTACATTTTATGTCTTTGCCTCACCCAAGCGAGGGTTAGAAGCATGCCCTTCCCCTCTGCAATGCTCCCCGTGTCCTTTAGTTATAAATTTTTCTTCAAGCCCCATGTTCATTGCATGGGACACATTTTAATTTATTATGTTTCATTTTCATTCAGCATTTATTCAAAATATTTCTCTTGGTATTTCTTCTTTGACTCCTTGGTTATTTAGAAGTGTTATTTAATTTCCAAATACTTGGGCATCATCCACATATCTCATTCTTTTTTTATTTTTTAATTTTTAATTATTGTGGGTACCAAATAGTTGTATATTTTTATAGGGTACATATAATGTTTTGATACAGGCATATGATGTGAATTAATCAAATCAGGGTAATTGGAGTAGCCATCACCTCAGACATTCTTTGTATTAGGAATATTTCAATTCCACTCTTTTAGTTATTTTAAGGTACGCCTAACTTTATTGATATCTTATTGTCATTGATTTCCATTTTATTTCCTTTATGGACAGAAATCATATTCCATATGATTTTAAACCTTTTAAAATCAGTGAAACTTGTTTTATGTCACAGCACATGGACTGTCTTGGGGAATGCTCCTTGTGCATTTAAAATAATATTTATTCTGTTGTTTGGTTTCATTTATGTTAAATATCAACTAGGTCAATGTGGTCGATAGTGTGGAAACGTCTCGCATCTTTAATTGCACTCTGTCTGCATGTTTTATCAATTACTGATGGGGCAATGTTGAAAAGCCCAACTATAGTTGTGCATTTGTTTATTTATCATTCAGTCCCTTTTTGTTTAATGTGTCTTGAATTATTGTTATGTGTATACAGATTTAAGATTTCATATCTTCCTTTTCCACGGATCTTTTTTATTATTATTATTAAATATAACATTTTATTCCTAGTAATATTAATATTTCTTGTCCTAAAACCATACTTAACTTGATATTATAATAGCAATTCCAGCTCTCTTATCATTAGTGTTTCAATGTCATCTTTTTTCTGTCATTTTAGTTTGAACCTGTTTATGTCTTTATATTTAGATGCGATTCTTGCAGGCAGTATGTATAGCCAGTATGACAAGCTCTGCCTTTTAATCACATTTAATATAGTCATCAATGCATCTATGTTTGAATGTCATCTTTCTTTTCATTTTCTATTCTTATCTTTTATTTATTCATTTTTTTCTATCGTTTTTTGCTTTTGTTTAGATCAATTGAGAATTTTTTTAGTAATCCATTTGTCCTGGAAAGTGTTATCCCAGCAGGCCTGAGGTGCTTAAATCCTGCACATTCACAGATTGGCCTGTTTGCATGATTGGCTATTAGTCAGCCCCTAGGTACTGAGATCTTGAAAGGTCCCCTGTGTTACTAATTGATAAAGGTCTTTTGTTCTCTTAAAATTTTGAACCGTGCTGTTCCAGCTTCTCTATAGAGTTTGTATGAATAACGTAACTTATGGTGAACATGTGCTTTCTTTCTGAGGGGTCTTGAGTTTCTGTAAGTGAGGTGAGTCACAAAGATTATTTGACCAACCTCCAATAAAAACCCTGGATTTTTAGGCTCAAGAGAACTTTCCTGGAAGAAAACACTTCAAACATGTTGTTGTTTTAATGCCTTGCTGGGGGATTACGCATGTCTTGTATGACTCCACTGACTTTGGAAACTCATGCCTAGCATCCCCCAGACACTGCCCAGTGGTCTTTTTTCCTTTATTAGACTCTAATTTGTTTTACTGTAATAAACCATATATATGAATATAACAACTTCTGAGTTCTGAGAGTACATCTAGTGAATCCCAAACTTGAGAGTGGTCTTAGAAAACACTGATTGACCATTTTATCCACACTATTGGCACAATATCTATACTTCTTTGTTGTTGATGGTGCTTTTAATGGTTGCTCTAGAGTTTTCAATATTTAACTTACTCCAATTTACCTTCAAATGTCATTATACTTCTTCATGTGTAATATAAAAACTTTACAACATAATACTTCTACTTTTCCTCTCCCATTTTTTCCTCATTTGACAGACCTATTTTTTTTTCTCTTTTATGACATCCAACCTTGCTCATAGTGAAGGTAAGTTTTTCCTTTTAAATGATGATAGAACGCAACATATATATTAGTTTGAACTTTGTTTATTATATTGTTAATTATATTGTTATGTAATTATTAAAGTGATTTTTGAAACATTAACTCCATTAAGCTAAGTCTATAGTTAAACATGAATTACTCTTGGTAATAGATATTGTTCATCTGAACATAATGTATACCTATATATTAAATACAACATCCAGCAAAGGTAGAATAAATTTTTATGACAGTAGGGCTCTGTCGATGTTACAGCAAGTGGTCCCGAGGACAGACTGAGCGGCACATGGAGAGTCGGAGGAGAGTTGGAGAATCATAGTTTATTCACTAGTGGTCTCAGAGGGGCCTCATCACCAAATTCTGAGCCCCATCTACCCGATTTTTCCCACTTTTATTGAGTTGTGGTGGTCTGGGGGGTAGGGTGTCAGGTGGTTAATGTCTGCCAGGTAATAGGTTAGTTGATGTGTCAGATAATAGATTTAGTGTTATGCTGATGTGCCAGGTAGTAGATTTATTGTTATGCTGATGTGCCAGGTAATGGATTAGTTGACGGGCCAGGTAATAGGTTAATTCTATGCTGATGAGGGTCTTCCCTGAGGGGTGGGGGTCTCAGGTGGCTGATGTGCCAAGTAACAGATGGGGGTTTCCTTAACATAGAGAGAGAGAGAGAGAGAGAGAGAGAGAGAGAGAGAGCGCGAGCGAGCAATGGGTTTTCCAAAATTTCAATTGGCTTCTGAGGATGAAGTTGAAAAAATGTGTATGAGATACCTATATTCTGATGAAATAATGGGATTCTTGTTATCCTAAAGTGAAATACTATGTGCATTCTAGTTGAAATGCTGTTATAAAAAAGGTCTAGACTTTCAGGCATGTTTCAAATATTTATTGCAAAAGAACTTTCTGATAATCATGCAGCATCTGTCTTATCAGGTCCTCAACTGTCTACACGATAGAAACTTAAAATATTTGAAATTCAGTTGCCAGAATGATATAAATGAGACTGCTACAATAGTTACTTTGGCATTTGTATTAGCCACTGAATGACACATTTCAATCACTCAAGGATAGTTTCTTTAAACAATTTTAATCATAAAAATAAATCCATAGTTTCATTTTATTAAATGGTGGTTAGTTGAACATAAAAGTTTTTAAGGGAACCCAAATAGTTTTTTTCCATTCTCATTACCAATTCTACTCTAATGAGAAAAGCTCTTACAGGAAGGAAACATATTTTATATTGAAAATGAATTAGTATTAAACTTTCAATGAAGATAGATATATTGCCTTGAGTCAGGGAGGGTATGGAACACCTAAAGTTTTTGAAAAGTCTATTAAACATAAGTCTGGCTGTGGTTTGGGCTGTCTAGGCCAACAGTCATTCAAATCTGAGTTAAAGCCTGAATTAAAGACGAGCAACTTTGAGATAAAACTGGCAGTTCATTCTTTTCAGCTAATTGCTATAATTGGCAATTATAGAAAAGAAATATCATCTACTTTAATTTCAAAAGGGTATGTTATACATAGTCTAAATAAGGGAAGACTATATGATGAATTTCCTAAATTCTGAATTTCAGGGAATCTGGCCAGGGATAATAGATTTCAGAGATTTGGCAGGGGATATCTAGACTCGATCCTAAATGGGAAATCATTTAAGAGCAGCAGATGCTTTACAATTCTCTTGGTTATATGTATTTTTGACTCTATTTAGAGTTTTAAATGTAATGCAGATCCAGTAAAATTCAGATCAAAGCTAATAGAAGCCATACAAAGATATTTTTGAAGAACTAAGAGGCAGAAAAAAGGTCCCAGTTGAATTGTTGTGTGAGGAATGAAAGGAATAGTCTGCTGTTGAAATGTTAATTTGACTCAGCTCTAAGTAAATAGGTAGCACTCAAGTTGATAGATTGCTTTTGCTAAACTAGCTGTTCCAAGCTTTTGGTGGGAGGGACAGAGCCTGAGATAATTTGAGCATCTATTATATAATCTTCTTGATGACAGGGATTGGATTGTTCACCTCTTTTATATTTATCCGTAATCATACAGTAGCATTAAATACTACTGGCAGGCTGACTGTAGGAATGCTGATGATTTTCTCAGCTGTTTAATATTATTTGGAATATTTGAAGTCCCTTTATGAAGTAAAGAATTGAAAGCAGAGAGGAAGAAATAAAAGGGGCTTACCACTCAAACAACTTCACCTAAAATATGTTAAAATGTATGTTGTTATTCAAACTATAACTCTTATTCTCACTTATTATTAAAATTAATCAAACACATCTTAATATTGATGAAAAATGAAATTCAGTTCAACCTCATAATTTAATTCCTCTGTAGTAACAACATCCGTGACACTCCTTTATGACTAAATATATGATAGTACATATTTAGTACATATAAATCAGTAATCTAGATATATTGAACAAAGACTCCATAAAGGATATAGTGAATAATTAAAGGAACATCTTGTGGAATCTAAAATCTAGTTGGAGAATAAAAACTAAATTATGTGACGTGATTGGAGAACAAGGAATGACTAAACTTTGTGGTATTGACAATTATTAACTCTCTAAGAGCCAAGGACTGAAACTTTATTTTTTTTCCACTACTTCCCATTGAAGTCAAAATAAAAATGTAGACATGAATCTTTAATGTTTTATTTGTCAAGAAATAATTGCAATTTAGGACATACACACAGACCAAGTCGTCTTCAGTATGTCCAAAGAACAAAGGGAAGGTTAGAGGTTTTATAAAAAAAAAAAAAAAGGAGAAATGTTACGTATTGCTCTTTGAGAAAGTTCATTGGTGCTAGCAAAGGTTTGGGAGCTGGCAAGCTCCAATTTGTGAGCAACCACAGTGAGCAAGATGATTAGTCTTAGAGTTGCAGCAAGTTATCTCAGAAGCTATAGATAAAAGTGGTTTCAGGTTACAACAAGTAGTTTCAGCAGTCAGACTTGCAGAGAATTACCTTCCTGGAGCAATATTTTGTACCCTGAGTGCTTTTCCCCTCTGTCTTCCCGATTCTGTTTTAGTTGGATATAACAAGAATGACACCGGTTTTTATTATTAACTTTTACACTCCCTAGCAGTAGCAGAATGCCTGGTAAATAGTAGTCACTTAATAAATATTTTTAGTAAATTCATGGCTACATAAATAAATGAATATGCACGTTTACTTGGCACTTCTCATCATTTAGAATCTCTACCTCTTCACCATATAAATGAGACCCCTGTGCTATTATTCTTTTTTTTTTTTTTTTTTTTTTGAGACAGAGTCTCACTCTCTTGCCTGGGGCGAGTGCCGTGGCGTCAGTCTAGCTCACAGCAACCCCAAACTCCTGGGCTCAAGCAATCCTACTGTCTCAGCCTCCCGAGCAGCTGGGACTACAGGCATGCGCCACCATGCCCGGCTAATTTTTTTCTATATATATTTTTAGCTGTCCAATTAATTTGTTTCTATTTTTGGTAGAGACGGGGTCTCGCTCTTGTTCAGGCTGGTCTCGAACTCCTGAGCTCAGAACGATCTGCCTGCCTCGGCCTCCCACAGTGCTAGGATTACAGGCGTGAGCCACCGCGCCCGGCCGATTATTCTTTTAATTCCCTCCTATTTACCCCATTTTTGAAGAAAGAATTTCTGCCCTATGGTTATGGGAAGGACCAAACACAGGACACTTGATACTGGACAGATATGATTGACAGCAGTTTATTATTAAAATTTATTAATAATAAATTTATTATTAACAGTTACGTGTGCTTGCAGCCCAAGGAAGGAAGACACCACACACTCTGTATATCCACACAGGGATTGCACTCCGGCCCAGAGTGAATCAGCAGGATTTGTGGGAGGCAGTTTCGTGGTATCAAGAGAGTGAGGTGCCCCTTGATTCCCACTGAAAGATGTGCTTGGCTTGTTTGAATAATTCCATGAGCCGTCAGGGAAACTGAAACATACCACTCAGGCATAAACATGAACTGTTCCTACTCCTTTTGATAAGGGTTGTTTGGCTAGAGGACCTTACCTATGGCAACAAAATTGGGAGGGGAATTTGTAGTTAGCCCACTCAAGGCCCTCCCAGTTTATGCCAGATGCTGTGGTTGCACATAATATTGAGCCTTAATTTTAGGCCTTGTACTGCATTCATTCTCTCCATTCGAATGAAAAGCTTCCATTGTCTGTTTATTACTTTAGGTATCTCCAACCTAACGTGGAGCTATTTCTCTAATGAGGTTTGCTATTAGAATAAGTATATGGCTGTTCACTAAGGAGGGAGAAGAACACTTGAATATTTTAACTTTCCCATGTGTGTTTCTGTAACAAAATCAAACCAGAGAAAAGATGATGTTCACCTCACTCTATTTAGTTCCTCAATTATTTAATGGTTATCACCAGAAGTCATACATGACCTAGAAACTTGTAGACCTCTTGTTCCCAGACTGTTTACCTTGCTGCTGAATCAGCTACCATCACCAAGATTAGTCACCCTACCCACAAAAATAAGGCAAACTGGGAGTTAATGAAATTAATTTTGAATCCAGGTCTACTTTTGATCAAGCTTTGACCCACTGGAAAAGGACATTAACTTGTATGAACCTCAGACAAAATTGAAATAATACGTCATAAGGTTATTTTGAAAATTAAATAATTTAAAATAGTGAAATTATTTAGCCAGGATCTACCATACTGGAATTGCTCACTGAAAGTTAATCCTCTTTAATTTCACTATTTTGACACTATTTAGAAGATTCTTGCATGAAATCAAACTTTATCTTCTTAAAGTATTTCATCTGCTTTCTCATTAATAACATATAGATGACCTTACACCAATATTTTGTTCCCAAACCCTCTGTCATAGAATAAAAGAATAGAGACTTGTGGTTCAAATGCAGTAGAAGTTGAAACCTTTTCTCCTGATTTGTAAAGATGTAATTATATGTTTTATGACCCATTAGGAAATAGATCAACTTTCTTACTTTTATTCTAATTTACCTTACTTTTATTCTATTCTACTACACCAAGTTTCATTCAGGTTTGTTTAATATGGCTGTGTTTAGACCCATTCTTTGACTTTAGGAGATGCTAACTGTAGAACTTCAAGATTTTACTTGCGACGAAGTTGTTCCTGATCGGAGTAGTTTTTTGATTATCCTATAATACCAAGGATATACTTTACAAAATAATAAAATCATCAATAATCATTATTTTAATGGAAAATAGGAATGAGACAATTCTACAAGGCTGTACATTCATTTCTAATGTGGGTCCATTTAGGGTAGATGTAGCTAAAAGGGAATATAGTTGAGAAAGTAAATTACAAAATTTTCAGTTGAACAAAACTCACAATTCCATAGGAATTAAATAAAAACTTTCAATGAAACAATGTCATTTAAAATGTTAGTACAAATAAGTTCAAGAGACCTATTGTACAACAGGGTGACTATACTTAATAAGAATGTATCATATTCTACAAAATTACTAAGAGAGTAGATTTTTAAGTATTTTCACCAGGAAAAAAAGCATGTGAAGTAATTCGTATGTTAATTAGCTTGATTTAACCAATCTATAATGTATACACATTTCAAAAATGCTGTACATGAAAATGTATATAATTTTTGTTTGTCAATTAAAAATAAATTTTAAAATACAAGTATAAAAGTCTTCAATGCTATATGTAGTTTATATATAATGCTGAAATACTTATCTTGACTACTGTTGTCTCATCATCAACACAGTGTTACTTATGAAAAACCACTATTGCATTCTACAGTAATGGTCCAAAGAGATATTGTAGCGTAACTTGGTGATACTATAGTGATCCCCACTTTTACAGACCATTGCTGCATAATTGAGTCATCAGTATTACTAGCAAAGCATGACTAGCCTGGATGAAAGCTAAACGTTCATGTCATGATTCTACCAACTGCTTATATTTGTTGATTTTGAGGCATCACTTTGGAAACATGTGAGGAAATGCTACATCATCCGGTTCAATTTGTTTCTTGCTTCCAAAGCAATCACATAAATATTATCAATGAGTCACTTAAAAATAATACAAGAATGTGAATTTTCATTGCTGCTACTAAACCTGTGCATTATGAAGATGGGTGTAAGTGATTCATATTTGAATGATATTGTAAAAGATCAGTGAAAATAAAATAGAAGATTAATAAATAGAAAGGCTTTACAGATATTCCCTTATAGAAATAATTATTATCAGATTGTAAAATAGCCATTAAATCTAAGTTAGTTTCAAATGTGTTAATGAATTTTCAAATCAATGACAATTTCAAAGAAACCATGTCAGAGTATTTTTGATCAGGGACAGGATGTCCAACATTCTTTATTTTTAGTGCTGTTTAAGAAATTTTTTAAACATAGGGAAAATTATAAAACATAATATAATAAGCATCTATATAGCCACAATGACTTTTAAATAGATATTAACGTTTTCTCTATTTGCTTTGAATTTCTTTGTTTTAAAGAATCAGAACTCCACAGATATATTCAAAGTCTTATATCTTCATCCCTTCCACTTCCGATTCTCCCCATACATTTATCATGAAGTTGGTATGTTTCACTCCAATTCATGCTTTTATACTTTTATTTCAAATGCATATATGTGCATGTTTCTGTGTACAATCTTCATACTTTTACTGTGTGCATATGCATGTGTGTGTGTGACATCAGGCAGATGTCCACATTTGATCATTTTAAATAAAAAGGAATATTTTTCCAACCCATTAAATACCCAATTTTTCTAATCATCACTAAAACTCTTTTAAATACTTATGTAATTATCCACTGAGAATTTCTACATAATATAAAGCATTCACAACACAAATTACTTAATTGTTTATTACTTAGCAAATGCTTTTTTGGAATAGTTTGTGTGCAGTTAATCCAGTTAATCAGCAATAATGTAGAGTAACTGAAATGAACTAAGTTGTCCTTTCACACTGTAACAAACACAATGTAGTAAGTTTCAATGCTAAAGATGGTTTATAAATTAAAAAATTGTTTGTAGTGACTACAAGCACCTGGACAAAGCAAAGACTTGGGTTCATGAAGGGAAAAATGTCAAGGAAAGTCTGCGGAAAATAATTGTCATGGCGCACAACACATTTAGACAATGTGGGCACACAGATAGTGCTATCTGGAGAAGAGCTGCAAAAATACAACTACAGACCACTCTATACCCCCTCGCCAGGCCTCAAGCACAGATAAAATGTAACCACATAGATTATTATGATATGACTTTTACTTAGACAGTAAATTTGGGGCAAAGTTTTACAAGTCATTATGGTTAATATTTGGATAGTGAATCTCCACTTCTATTTAACATAGTGCTGGAAGTCCTGGCCACAGCAATCAGGCAAGAGAGAGGAATTAAAGCCATACAAATGGGAACAGAAGAGATCAAACTCTCACTATTTGCTGATGATATGATATTATATCTAGAAAACCCCAAAGATTCAACCAAGAGGCTACTGGAACTGATAAATGAATTCAGTAAAGTTTCAGGATACAAAATCAATACACACAAATCAGAGGCTTTCATATACGCCAACAGCAGTCATACAGAAGACCAAATC
>RJWJ010018810.1:0-31120 GCA_004363605.1 Indri indri
TGCACATATAAGAATAGCATTTATTGGATGTTTGGCATTGGGGGAGGGAGGAGGGGATGGGTATGTGCACAAACAGTGAGTGTGATGCGCACCTCCCAGGGGATGGACACGCTTGAACCTCGGTCTTGGGGGGGAGGGGGGGAAAGGGCAACATATGTAACCTAAACATCTGTACCCCCATAATATGCTGAAATAAAAATAAATAAATAAATAAATAGAAATACCATGTTTATGTGTCAAAGACCTGATTTTAATTATTAAATGTTCTACAATTTCAGTAAAAGACAATGATCTGCCTCCAGTTATCAATTACTACCCCGACTTATTTACTAGATATTTCAAAATTATACTTAGCATTCAGTATATTTTGCAAGTAGGATTCAAGCCTTGCTTTGTATCCTTTTCAATATCATCAAATTGTAAATACGAAATTTAGAATTATTATAAAAAGCTTTTCATTCTGATTTAAAAAACCACTCATACTTTTAAGGAACTTAAAGTATGTTTATATACATAGTTGCAATTAATAGCTAAATAGACTAAGCTTTATATATATATATATATATATAGAAATAAAATCTCGATTGAATATTTAGAATAGCTAGAAAGACAAAGCCAATATTTACTAAATTACAATGTACTTTATAAATTCTTAATGAATTCTATGGAAAGTGATCTGACAACTTTTCTTTTTTTTTTTTATTGTTTGTTGTTTATAGGGGTTCAGGATAAGAGCAGGAGCTTGCGAAAATCCATTTGGGAGTCACGAGCATGTGGACCAATCACTTCTGATTGTTTTAACCTGGTTTCACCTTTGTAAATACTTGGGAGATATTATAACCGTTAAGAGAAAAAGGGCCCCATATCAAATAGCTACTTATTGTTAGTCCTGTTCAAACTCAGAGAAATTCCTTTTTCACTCTCGGGCATTCTTATTTGCAAATGGTCAGAAGTTCAATATAGTCCTTTAGTCTTCCTATGCAGAGATTTCCCGTTTCTTCATTAGGGTAGAATTAAGCAGAAAAAATAATTTGTACAGGTTTGTTTTATGCTATATGAAGAGATAGAGTACCTTATTGCTGGGTGCTTCTATAAACCATTCTGTCCCTAGGGGCCCAAATTTGGAAAGAAGGAAAGACTTGTCAGGTGTGAGGTGAAATACCAGAAAAATCTTCCATTCAACTTTTCTGTAGTACTAGATTCTAAACACTATAATGTAGCTGTGCTGACTGCATTACTAGTTTCTATGACAACATTGTAGAGGTGGAAAAGACCATACAGACAATTTAATTCAAACCAACCACTCCCACAAATCATACAAATGTAGAAGCTGAGACCCCATAAGTTTGCGACTTAACCAAGGTCCACAGTTAATGACAGAAACAGTACTAAATCTGGATTTTCTAACTCTGTGGTTTAAACTTAGCAGAGGAGGATTTCTATCTATCCATCAAACCCTGGGTTATGGCCCCAGTATTTTTTCTGAGCCATTGTTTTCCAGGAACAGATCTTCCTTTTTTTCTTCTACTTTTAACCTTATTAGAATCTTATTAGAATTTCCCTCAGTCCATTTTATTTGTATAGCTTTCAAACAATTAAGCTTTATTTTAGAAAGTAATAGCAATCCTGCTTTTCAGTGTTTGGTATTTTTACTGCATTGCTAGACTTCTTTTCCTTTATATTCTACTACATGCCTGAAAAACTGGAAGCACTTTATTTAGTCCTTTTATTTTTTTGTAAGTAGCATATCCTCAGAAGTTTCTGGTTTTCCACTCTGTGACAGAAAATTGCTCTTCCTTTTAAGTCTCTATTATCATCGACATTTTTTTCAGATATGAGATTGTATTCCAACAGCAGGTGGGAACTGAGGATATATTCCTGACATTGACAAGAAAGAACCCTTCAACAGCATGTTGTCAGGATCTAGTGGTAAGCTTCTCCTTCCCTTCCCCATTTTCTATATGATTGTTGTAGCTAAATTGACTGACTGTTGTATGTATGTATACATATAATATTGTAGACAAGGCTGTAAACTCTTTAAAAATAGTGGTTGATGTGTTTCAGATACTAAGGGAATAGTGTGATGGACAGTTTAAAATTAATAGCATGAAACCAGGCATGGTGGCATGCACCTATAATCCCAGCTACTCGGGAAGCTGAGGTGAGAGGATTGCTTGAGCCCAGGAGTTCAAGACCAGCCTGGGCAACATAGCAAAACCCCCACCTGAAAAAATAAAATAAAATAGGTAACATGTACAAAATAAACTAAGTTTCCATATTTTGAATAAGACTCACAAATAAACGTAATAGAATCATATGACACAATACACGATTTCTAGTCCTATTAAAACGGCTCAGTCTGATTGGACTGAATTTTCTTTCATTCTAGTTCTGTCCCATGCATGCCATCTGATTGGATATTAACTTCTGATGAGTTGACAAACAATCAGAATGAAATATTTCCTTCCCTGAATCTGTCTTTATCTTTTATATCTGTATTTCTTGCAATGACTCAGCCTGTATTGGGGGATTTAAAAAGGGATTTTCTTAATTTTTGGAACTTTTGATTAAAAATGCTAAGAAGACATCTAAAATGTTACTTGGCTTCCTTATCTGAATGACACTATAGCATGTTGGAAAGCATCCTTTGCCAACTCATTGTTTGTATATAATAGCAATGGTAATATCAACAGTATCAATGATACCACCTTACTTTTGCTTATTTGATGCTCATAATAATCTTGATGAAAAATCTAGGCCTAATCTAGGAGTGTGTAATTTTGCTCATTTTGGCAACATACACAAGTGATTCTTACGTTAAAATTTTATTTTTTGAGATCGGGGGCTATGTTTCTATCTTTTTCCCTCTTCTTTTACAATACATTATAGAATATTGAGCTACCCATGGGAGATGCTTAATATTTTTTCCTTAAGCGAATGACAAATGGAATTTCTCTTTTGCATAAACGTCAGGTTTTCTCTTATTAGCAAAATCTAAGACATTCGTTTGAATCAAGTAACATAATGGAAATAGTGACGTTAAGTACCTCGGGAGATTTTTCAAACTCTAATGAGTTAAGGTTTCAAGTAATCTTGAAGTAATTAGCTCCCAGGGTTTTACCAGTAACATTCAAATTCGTCTCTCTTAAATTACTGTAAAATTGTGTTTTGGGTGGCTAGTGTTAGGAATCGCTCTAAATTCTGGAGAAATTCTGTGCCCTAAATAAATAAAAACTGTTGCTAGCCTTTCCATTTCTCTCATGCAAATTACTACTAGTTTTAATAATAAAGATATTCAGAATGAAGAATCTTGGAAACTAAATCACACCTTACAATAGGAATATACGATTTATCTAAAATGTGGCAAGTATATACAGAAGATGACTTGATACTTCCCTCCAATGAATTTATAATCAACTGAGGAGACAAACTACATAAACAAACTCATTTTATTTTTAAGAATCAGACTCAGTATAGACAATTGTAAGTCCTCTAGGAGTTCAGAAGGTTTGGATAAGGCATGGATACCACTGAATGGAAGTAGCAAATAAAGCATCTGTTGGTGCTATGGCACTTTACCACTCATATACTGTTCCTTTTCTCTTTCTTTCCATTATTACTCTTTATTTCTTCATTTATTCAGTCTTTAAATACCTAATGAATGCTACTACATAGCAAGCACTGTCTTAAGTACTAGAGATACAAAAATAAATAATAAACAGCCAATTGTCCTCAAGGAATTTACAGTAAAGGAGATGGATACCTAACAAATCATTGCAGTTCAATATGGTAAGTACAAATTTAGAGTCATATATCAGGTACATAGTGACATAAAGCAGGAAAGGATCAACTCTGTTTGGGTGGATAGGATTTCTACAGTGGACAACATTCCAAGAAGGGCATTCCAAGCAGAGGGAAGAGCACATGGAAAGGTATCCAGGCATGAAATAGCATGGCATATTTGAGTAAGCAGTGAGTATAACAAGAATAAAGAATAAATATTGGCAATGGTGTATTGGTAAGCTGACTCTCAAAAAATATAAAAAAGCCCCAATTTGTAGCTTGAATTTTACCCTCTAGGCATATTAATGATGACATCCACCATCATTGCTTAACCCCCCTAGTAAGACTCAGAGTAAAGAGGCTGTTGAACCTATATCAAGTATTTTTGCTCAAATTTATATGCTTATCATTCCTGTTAATAATATGATGTTTAATTGAATCTAAGACAATATCAAATTATAAACATGCCATTTACTTAATAACCACACTTAAGAGGAAAAATAGGTACACTATCACATTAAATGTATGCATTGATTGTATGAGGCATCTTAATATCAGAAACATTATAATGTGGGAAGAATTGCACCTTAGAATTGGCTAAATATGTTATTTGGGTCCTGGACCTGGTCTATATACAACAATATAATCCAGAGACTTTAAGAAAAAAGACCTTGCTTAAGCTGAGGAAGGTAATAGGAGTATAATCTGTTTAAGCACAAGGAGTGGTTTGGGGTTTAAAAATTCACAAGGACCATCCTTTCCTTTATTCTCCCTAGACTCCAGAAAAGAAAGCAAGATTTATGAATCCCAAATCAAAGTGATGGTCCTAAAGAAAATACTGAATTAGGAATATATATGTCTTCAGCAAACCTTCCTTTTAACCCCAAAGCCAAAGAGCCCCATTATTCAAATTCTGCCTGCCCTATTGTTATCCTCTACTGCTTTACTCCCAAGTTTGTAGCTACCAACTTTCCCTAAGCCAGTGGTTTACAGGTTTGTTTTGTTTTGATTTTAGCTGTTAAGGTTTTTCTTCAAATTTCTATGAGAAATCCCAACGTATAAGACACATAAAAGTACCACTGCCTTAATTAAAAAGGTACTACCACCCATGAGGCAGCTCTTAGGAGAATGACTGGGGTTCCTTGGTAAACAGTTTGGAAGATGCTGGTCTAGTCTCTCCTTATACTACAGTTGAGAAACTAATGTCAGGCTTACGAGGTATCAAATACTCATAGAAATTAATGGAAAAATAATAGGAGAGCTAGAGGGCTTTTTCTTCCTAGGTGACATATGTGACATATACACTTTTCTTTAAATCTAATGAGTAGAAGGCCCCTACCTTGTTTTATTTTATTTTATTTTGTTTTTTATTGTCCCCTTCATCTTCTAGCTATAGTCTCCATCCCTCTCCACAAATCTCCCACTGTAATGGGTTTGATATACATCCTTGACTATATATCTTTGAATACACATGTTTCATTGTTTGCTATAATTTTTAAAAATTCAACAAATACTTATTGAGCACTTACTATGTGCCAGATACTATGGGCCAGATACTGGATATACAGTGTTGAACAAAATAGACAATATTCTTCTTCTCTCAGGGAGCTTACTGTCAAGACATCAAGCAGTCCATAAGCAGTAGTGCAGTGGCAGCTACTAGGCGGGCTTGCCAGACTTTAATAGATTCATCCAATAAGGAAACAATGACCCCAAAAAGATAGAGTTTATTACTTACACAGACAGTATTAGCAAGATCAGTATGTGTCAGCTCCCTGTATCCGTTTGCCCACAGGAAGACATTGAACCAAAGGGGCCAGATGACAGGCAACACAAGCAACAGGGCACTCTGTTGCTGAAGAATCAACTCTAGACTGCAGCTAGCTGTTTTTATAGTTTACATCTGTACCCCACGGGAGGGAGATGGAAAGTCCTATGTCTTACTGGAATCAGGGAGTAGGATGAGAAACTGCCTCGTGGCAGCCTCCCACAAGGTAGAGAGGCAGATAAGAAACAGCCTTGAGGCAGCTCACAAGACTTCTTATCTTCCCATGTTCCAGGAGGATCACAGATGTTCCGCCAAGACCCGGCTCTTGCTGTAATTCAACTTTGCCTACATGGACTATGTGAATAGTGTAAGATCACCAGAGGGTCATAGGGAAAACATTTCCCTACATTTACATTATGAATAAACATTTTTGTCCTTATTGTTTTCACTTAACATGGCATAATAGTAATACTAATAGCAAACAATTTATCTAATGTTTATTATGTGCCAAGCATTTCTCTAAGAACTTTATGCATAGTCACTCATTAATCCCCACACCAACCATATGAAATAGGTGCTATAATGACCCCCATTTTACAAATGAGGTTACTGAAGTATAAACAAGTAACTTGCTTAAGGTCACACATTTAGAATCTGGCAGATTTGAACCCAGGCTATTTGAATTTGATAAAAGTATATGCAAAGTGATATGAGTGCAAAGAAGATGAAATCCAAGCTGACTTCACAATAGAGGTGGCATTTGACCTGGACAATTGAAGGACAAATAATAGTTTGTCAGGCAGCAAAGGGTGAAAAGCTATCCAAGCAGAATGAACCACATGAGCAATGGCAGAGTGCTATGAAAGTAGACGGTAAATTTTGAGAACTATTTGTGATGTTCTCGAAGCCCCAGAATGCACTGGTATGAAGTAATATAGAAGAAAAAACAAAATAAGTGGCTTAGAGCTGCTTGCAAATGCCCTTGAATGTCACATATACCACTGTGCACTGAATATGTTCCCCCAAAATTCATATGCTTAAACCCTAACTCCCAATGTGATGGTATTTAGAGATTGGGCCTTTGGGAAGTAATTAGGTTTAGATGAGGTTATGAAGGTGGGGCCCTCATGATTTGATTAGTGACCTTATAAGAAAAAGCACCAGAAAGTTTGCTCATTCTCTCTCCACCACATGAGGACATAGCAAGAATATAACAATCTGCAAATCAAGAAAAAGGCCCTCACCAAAACTCAACCATGCTGGCACCCTGGTCTTAGACTTCTAGCCTCCAGAACCGTGAGAAAAAAAATTGTGTTAATTAAGGTGTCCAGTCTAAGGTATTTTGCTATAGAAGCTAAAGCAGACTAAGACACCATGAAAGTTGGACTTTATTTTGTGGGCATTAGAGTTAGTAAATGTTTTAAAGCAGATGAATGAAATGATTGGATGTATATTACAGAACAACTCTAGTGGCACTGTGAAGACTTAATTTGGTGGTGATTATGATAGGAGATAAGTGTGAGTTTGGGAAACTGGTAGCAGGAAAACCAGGTAGGCAATTGTACTAGTCTAGATAAGAGAAGTAAGAGCCTGGACTATGGCAGTGGGGATAGAGAGAAAAGAATGGCTTCAGTAGACATTTTGGAGGTAATATTGATAGGACTTGGAAAATGGTCAAATGTGGTATGTAAGGGAGAAAGAGCAGCCGGATTTCTAGTTTGGGTGACTAGGCAAATGGTGATAGCGTTAATCAAGATATGGGAATGTAATGTGGTTATCTCTGAATGGTAAACTTAAGGATGGTTTTTGTTTCTTTTTTCTCATCTGAATCTTCCATAGTTTTTACAATTACCCTCTATTACTTTTGGAATGAGAGTAAGTAATCAAAGGATGGTTTTGTTTGCATGTTGCAGGGGTGGGGTATGAAATGCAACAGAAAGAACACAAAGTTCTAGGAGAAAGATATTAAGTTTTGGTTATATTGAGTTTGAAATGCCAGTAGGAAATCTTGCTGGAAGTGTCCAGTAGGCTGTTGGAAATACAAATCCATATGGAACTCAAGAGTACAAAAGGGACTAGAAATGTTGATTTTAAGAGTTGATGTTGTTTGCTCTCTGCAGGGGTTAGAATATACCACCACAGATCACTGGTTTTGCATCAGGCTTGGAATAAAGAGGAACTGATTTCAAGTATTGTGTATGTGTGTGTGTGAGTGTGTGTTCACAGAAGAAGGTTGAGAGGGATGCTATTAAACTTGCAGAATGGGGCTAACTGGGGACAGAATAGGTGGCCCTTGGGATGGGGTCAACAATCAGGGACAGAGTTCAAACAGCAGCATTGTAAATTCTTACTCCAGTTTTAGGCCAAGTATTGAAAATGAAGAGGAACTGGATCAGTGAAGTGAGGTTGGGATTGTGGCTTTAGAGATACCAACAAAGATAATGTGTGAAGTAAAAAATCTGTCAGGTACCGGACCTCTTGGGATCCAGTTGGAGAGTGTGGGAAAAGAAACTGTAGGTATCAAAAGATACCTAGTAAGATAGCCTGGTTTCTCCATAGGACTATTTGTGGCCTGAAATGAGATAGGTGCATTGGGGAAATAGGTCAGTGGATTCCCACTTTCACCCATGAGTGTTGAACAGCAGATTATCTCTAAAATCCAAAAATGAGTGGGGCCAGCCAGGGTTATTGGTATTCTGCCAAATTGCCCACTGTTTGTTCCAGGAGAGGAAAAAAACAGCTGGCAGATAGCTTGATGCTGTTTGAACAAGAATGGATACATAATATTTTGGTGTCCTACTTCGATGGATTTATATTGATAAGGGGACATTCTGATGTGACCTAAAAAACAAGTCACTAATCCTGGTTTTCTTTTCATTGTCATCTCCTCCCTGGGATATGAACCTTCCCCCATCCCTAAATCTCACTGAGAATGGGGTAAGAGTCAGGGATGGGATAAGAAGTCAGTCACCATCTGGCTGACAAAACCAGGAGCCACATTTTTATCACACGTTTTTATCTCAGAAAGGGCTATCAATCATTCTGAACAAAGTGTCTGCTCATCCTCTAAGAATTCACTTGTTTCTGGAATGGTCTGCTTTTCAAATCCTGATTTCTCTCTTAAGGTTAAAACAGTTATATTTGTTTACTTCTAATGAATAAATACATCTGGCTGCTTGATAATGAAATGGATTTTCTTTTCCACTTAAAATTCTAGAGGATGGACACCTGTTTTTGTAATTTGGGGAATTTTTGGTAGGCTTCCTGATTATGCTAACCTTGTTTGATTGGTTATATATCAGACCATGTGGCAGGGACAAGGATATTTGAGCTGTAATATGATTCTTTATTATCAGGCAGCACAGTAAACCTTCAACTAAATTTCTAATAGTTCTCTCAATAATATACATACCTTTATAGTTAATATCATAACAATCCTTCATAATGGTGGTGGTGGGAGGGAGAATGAATACTTCCCTAAAAGTTAATCTAATTGTATAGACTTAATACATTTCTGTTTATGAAAATAATATACATTTAAAATTTTAAACAATACCAAAATTAGTACAGCTAACAATAAAAGTCCCCCATAATGAGATAGAGATAGTGAGATGGTGGGGAGAGACTTAATTTGGAAAGAGAGTTTGAGATGGGCTTAAGGTCAGGGAGAGAATAAGGATGAAGGATGTCTTATACACATTATTTGGTAATAAATCAGTAATTTCATATTTCGATGATGTCATTTTGAGGAGTTTCCTTAAAACATGTAAATCACATGGTCCAGAGTCCTTGAGCTGGAGCTGGCAAAACTTCTGACTCCATGCAAGCAGATTTGCAGATTGACCTTGGAAAATACTACTACTTGAGGGGTGAATAAAGAAAGAGGAAACTGGGAAGGGTATTCAGAGATGGGAGGGAAACCATAACAATATCTACTGAGGTAGAGAAGTAAAGCAGGATTAGAATGAAGAAGGAACTTTTAGATTGTCAGTTAAGAAGCTTTTGGTGATCTTTGGAAGAGAGCAGCTTCAGTGGCACAACAAACGCTGGACTGAAGAAAGATGAGAAGTGAATAGGACGTGAGGAAGAGAAGGCAGCAAATACAGATTGTTCTTTGAGGAAGTTTAGCAGAGATGAGGAGAAGAGCAAGGAGACAGATGATTGTCGAGATGGAGGCAGGATTTAGGGGAAGTTTTGAGGATGGGAAAGACTTAAGTATGTTTTTCAGCTGATGACAACAATCCATTTGTTCATTCATGTAATATTTATTTGTTCCTACTGTGTGTCACCAGAACTAATAAATAGTAAAAACGTAGTCATGGTATAGGTCCCTAAAGGACTTTCAGAAAAGGGTGGAGGCATTTTTGGTTGTTACAATGAGTATAGGATGTTACTGTCATTTAGTATTCAAGGCCAGGGATGCAATAAGAGGGACAGTCCTCAAGAATGAAGAATTGTCCTATACCAAATGTTAATGTTGCATCCCTCCAGTTTAGAAACACTTACTAGAAAAAGAAAGATTGAAGATATATGAGGGTGACTGCTCAGCAGCATTCCTCCCTGTTGACTACTCCCTTCTTCTTGAAACATTGTTGTCTCTTTACTTTAATGCCCCCCCGCCGCCCCACTCCTGGTTTTCTTCCAAAATCACTGGACATTCCTCCTCTCCTTTTCTCCCAAAGCACTGGTGCTTCCTCTGCTGCCTTAAGCTCTCTGGAGCTTTGACCTGTGTCTTTTTTCTCTATTCTCTTTTCATGTAGTCCCATAGCTTTCAGTACCATTTATCTCTCTAGTCCTGACCTCTCCCATAAGCCCTAGATTTATATAACTAGCTACTTACATGGCAGCTCCCATTTGTTTAATAGGCAACTCAAACCTAACATGTCCAAAACAGAACTCTTAATTGCTTTCCCCAAACCTCTTTCTCATTCATCTTCCTCAAGGCAACAACATTCACCCAGTTTTGCTCGAGCTAAAATCCTAAATCACCCCTCATTCCTCTTTCCTTTATACCTCATATTCATTCTTTTAGCAAGTCTTACTGGCTCTATCTTCAAAATATATTCTAACTTCATCTAATTTTCATTACTACCACAACTGCTATCATGTTACAAACCACTAGCATCTCTACCTGGACCATTATGATTCTCTCCTGACTCATCTCCCTGCTTCAACTCTTGCTTTCCTACAGCCTTTCCACACAAAGTACAAGAGATCTTCTCCAAAAGTAAACCGGATCATGTCATTTCTTTGCTTAGAACCCTCAATGACTTCCTACTGCACTTAGAACAAAATCCAAACTCCTAATCTTGACCTATGAGGCCCTGTATGATCTAACCCTTACCTACCTTCACAGTTTTATTCAGTGCCACATTTTCTTCCTTGTTTGTTATGTTCTACTCACCTTGGCCTTCTTTTTCTGATCCTTCAATATGCCAGGTTATTTCCCAATTCCTTGCTATTCTTTCCACCTGGAATGCTCTTCCTTCAGATAATGATAATTTTATCTCCTCCTTTCCAATAATTTTACCTCCTATTTCATATTTAATTGCATCAGTTAGTACCTCCAGAACTATATTATGTAATAGTAGTGAATACTGGACATTATTTCTTATTTCTCATTTTAATCAGAATGGTTCCGTGTTTCCTCATTCAGTCAAATACCAACCTTTGTGTTGTGTGTTGAGGCACTGTTCATCTATTCTGATTTTAAGAGTGCTAAGAAAGAATGGATGATAAATTTGATCAAATGCCTTTTTATCATTTGTGGAGATCATATGACTTTTTTTTTACTTTTGATCTATTGGCCAAATTATATTAATAAAGTTTATAATATGGAACCATCCTTACATTTATTCATTCATTTACTCAACAAATATTTGTTGAGTGCCTATTATGTGCCAGGTACTGTTCTAAGCATTGAGGATACCCTAGTTAACAAATCAGAAATATCACTGCCCTCTCAGAGCATACCTTCTCAGGGGAGAGAGAAATAACATAAATACATAAATTGTATTGTACATTATAAGGTGAAGAGAAAAGGAGAAGGGGGAGTGATAGGGAGTACTAGCATTGGTGGTGGCTACAATTTTAAATAGTGTGGTCAGGGAGGGCCTCACTGAGAAGGCAATATTTGAGCAAAGACTTGTGGAAGTGAGGTTTGGATGTTGGAAAGGTTATCTAAGTGAATATTTAAATCACCAAGATTTAAGACAGGAGGTAATGTTAGAAATATCAATAGACGACAAGAAACTATTCTTAAAGAAATCTGGGGGAGTGTCCTAGGAATTGGTAGATGATTCCAACAAGAAGGGTAATGGGTGATATAGTGGGAGATAATGAGATTTTTTTATTGTATGTATTTAAGATATATACAACATGATGTTTTGATATGAATATACATAGTGAAATGTTTGTTGCAGTCAAGCCAGTTAATATACTCATCATTTCAGGTAGTTACTTTTTGTGGGGGGATGGGTAAAAGCACCTAAAATCTACTTTCTTAGAAAATTTCCAGTATACAGTACAATATTATTAACTATGGTCCTCATGCTGTACTTCATATCTGGAGATTTATTCATCCTAACTAACCCAAACTTTGTACTCTCTGATAGGCATGTCCCCATCCTCCACCCCACCTCTAGTAACCACCATTCTACTCTCTGTTTCTATGTATTCACCTTTTATTTTAAAGATTCCGCATATAAGAGAGATCATGCAATATTTTTCTTTCTGTGTCCGGCTTTCTTCACTTAGCGTAATGGAGGATGTGAGATTTTGTTTTAAAACTGGAAGGAAGGAGCAGAGCCATTGATATGAGGGAGATGGGAGAAAATAACAGGCACCAACTGAGAGGACTACAAGGGAAGCAGTGTCATGGGGGAGGGATCCAGATTTCAGTTAGACTATTAAGAAATTAAAGAGAATATTCAAAGAAGCTTAAGAGATAAGAGATGATGTACTGTGTGTTCCAGAGGACCTAATGGAAAAGGTTCAGGATTGGATGAGGGGTGGGAAATGGAGACAGAATCGAAGATATGAAGATCCATATGGTAATTATCATGCGATAAGAAATGATTTGGTAGTCTGAGGCTTCTTGTGGTTATTGACAAATAGAGATAAAAGTATAATGAATTTAGTTCTGGTGGTCTCAAGACAGATAATGGTGATAAGGCTGTGAGTGCTCAGGGGCTGAGGGTGGGTGCCATTGGATGTATGGAGGAATGCTCTTACTCCAGAATGAGCGGAGCTTACTCTTTACTCTTGTGACAGGAGAGGAGTCTTGAGTCTAAGAACTACTTAAAAAAAAAAGACAGTACTGGACCGTTTCAAAATGGTAACACTATAGGAAATTTATCCATTAATTTTAAAAGATGATCTATTAGTTTTGTGCCCTAGTTTTGGAGAATACATAGCTCTATATTTTTATTCTTCAGAGGTAAATATTTATATAGTTTCAAAGTAGGGATCCATTACCTTTAACCATTTTTTTCATTTTTATATAGATTATTATTGTTCATGAGAGTTTTTATGAAATACTTAGTATGGCTGCAGTGGGAAAATATCTCACACATGTTTCCATAGTTAAACAATGGAAAATTAAATCGCTGAAGCAATTCAGAATAAAACCTACCCAAATTTTTTCTGTTAATCAAAATTTCCTAATGTGGTTGCCTTTCAATCAGAAACTCAAATAGTCTTAACTTCTTTCCTAAGAATCAAATTTATTGGAGGTGGTTGCTATATTTCTGTCAAATAGAAATATTTGTACAATATCTAGAACCCATAAATTATTTTAGAATATCTTCCTAAGTATCAACCCAAACCCTTCTTAAGAAGCGAAGATAGTGCAGACCAGCCAAGTTACATATAAGATTTTTTTTCATTTATTCATCACTTCTGGTGGTGACAAAGTGACAGTTCAAGAGGAAACCTAGAATGGATGCCCTCCGTGGAACACTTGCTATTTGAACTTCTCATGTCAGTTTTCAATCATCTTGCAATATGACCAAAGACACTAACTAATCTGAGGAGCTGGGAAGCCTATGGTAACGGCTTACAAATTATAGGAATATGATGTTTTAGGAACCATCTTGTCATATAAATCTCTTCTAAGAACAAGACAAGAAAGAAGAAATTTAAAACTCACAGTGATAATCCCTCAATAATGACTCCCTCCAAAGGCTTTGGTATAGTATGCCAGCTCTGTTACAACACATACAGGGGAATAAATGAAGGCCCATGAAAACAATTCGTAAGCACTTTGACCTACCTTTACCTCTCTCCAGGAAAGCTTCCAAGTAAACTCCCAGAGACAGACTGAGTAGTTTTTGACTAATTGCCTGAAGACAAGCTGAATATGGGAAGGAGGGATCTTATAAACCTTAAATTAGTGGAATTTTTCCCGTTACTTTTTATTTACAAGGGCAAAAGGCTGAACTAAAGTTAGTGATGGGTACTGTGGTAGTCAGCTTCCAACATGGTACCCAATGATTCTGATCTCCTGATACGCTTGCTTTTGTATAGTTCCCTCCCATGTTCAGTGTAACCAACAAGATATTTTTTAAAATGAAACAGTGTAATTTATGAGGCTATGTTTTTAAAAGGCTTCTGATTTAATCTTTTGGATTATTCACTCTGGGGAGAAGACAGATGTTGTGTTATAAGGATGCTCAAGAAACTCTATGGAGAAGTCTATGTGGTAGAGAGCTGAGGCCTCCTGCCAGCAGCCATGTGAGTGAGCTACCTTGGATGCAGACTGTCTAGCCCCAGTCAAAACTTCAGATGTCTGCAGCCACAGCCAATATCTTGAATACAACCTCATGATGGACCTTAAGACAGAACCACCTAGCTAAGCCACTCCCAAATTCCTGATCCATGGAAATTATGCGGGATAATATTAATTTTTTTGAGCCATAAACTTTGGGAGGGGCAAAAATAGATAACTGATAAACAATAAATAACTAATAAGTGACAGAACCAGTCAAACCAAGTTTGACTCCAAAGATTGACCTCCCAAAAGGTTGAAAGTTTCCCAATGAAATTTTTAGCAGTTTTTCTTAGTTTACCTATTAATATTAAAATAATTCATTCTTTGAAATGAATTTAATTTGTATCCTATGTAAAGAAAGGAACATCAATCCCTTTAATTGTTTGGTCAGTGGCATCATCCTGTATTGACTAATGTTGAACAAGTTAGGTCTTGAGCACAATCAGTTAGAGGTCCATTAATAGCCATGTCTATTTTCCAGGTAGTCGTTGAAAGTATTGCTGAAGAAGTCTGATTCATGTTTCAAGAGTTGTTTTTCTGTTAAGATTCCTCATTGAATCTTCTATCTTGAGAGATATTAATGTGTACCATTCCATCTAATTTGTCCCTTCTCTGAAACCATTTTGGTATACAATTTTAATTTCCTTAAGAGGAAAAATTAGTGAGTTGTTTCTGAATCATCCTTCACTAGAACAGCAAATAATTTTAAGAACCACTTCAAAGGTCTACCCAAAAATTGTATCTAAATTTTACATGTCATATTTTTTCCTCTCTTGATTATCATTTTAATGCTGCAAAAATAATATTTTACCTTGAAAGGTCTAAACATTTCAGACTAAAGAAATAAATATTTGTATCCTGTGGGCCATGTGACATGAATCAACATGAGATGTTGAAGAACATCTCTTCCCTCCTCAGTAGTATAGTGGTGAGTAAAAAAACAAAACAAACAAACAAAAAAGAACATCCCAACTTGATTATCAGACCTGAATGTTACTACAGTAAAAATGGGGCTTTCTTTGTTCAATAGATGCTCATTTACTGAGGCAGAGCACCTGTAACTATTCTCTTTGAGAAATGTTCTATTTCTCTCACTTAAAGCATCTCTAATTATGGAGATCTGAGTTTTCAAACTATAAATTAGGAGGTAATTCTTGGTTAAATAAAAATATTAACCATAGGAATTATTTAGATAGTAGCATTTTTAGAGCTCTGTTTATAAATCTTTGTTTATATACAGATTTAATACAGTAAAATATAATTCACAGACATATATTGCTCCACATACGTTATACTGCAAAAACATAATTGCCTACTTTAAGCCACTTAAAAGGAATTTCCCATCACTTACTTGATATACATTTTCCTCATAACTTGTTGCTTTTGTTCTGGCCATTCCAGCCATGAAATCACCAGATGTCTAATATTTCAAGTCTTCTAGCTCATTTTAGAGAAGTCTTCATAATTTACCTGAATCTTAGGTTGCATTTTCTTTGTTTCTTTGTTTATGGAAACCATTTATCATGTCATCTCATTAATTTCCATCAAAAAGAAAAAGAATATAAATGATGAGAGATGAGACTTTGTGTTATGGTAAAATATACATAGTATAAAATTTACCATTAGTGAAATTTAGTATATTCACAATGTTGTGCAACCATCACCAATATATAATTCATATCCATTAAGCAGTTACTCCCCTTTTCTCTGTCTCCCCAGCCCCTGGCAACCACCGATCTACTTTTCGTCTCTATGGATTTGCCTATTGTGGACATTTCATATAAATAGAATCCTATGATATGTGACTTTTTGTGCCTGGTTTCTTTCACTTATAATGTTTTTAGGTTCATTTAGGTAACAGTACTTTATTCTTTTTATGACTGAATAATATTCCATGGTATGGATATACCACATTTTGTTTATCCATTTATCAGTTGATGCACAGTTGAGTTGCTTACACATTTTGGCTATTGTGAATAGTGCTGTTTTGAACAAAAAAATTATGTACATGTTTTTGTTTGAACACTTGTTCTCAATGCTCTTGAGTATATACCCAGGAGTGGAGGTGCTGGGCCATATGGTAATTGAGATGAGATCTTACTAAACCAACAAGTAGTCCTTTTTGGGAGGTGGGGGTCATATTGTTAATTCACTTTTGTTATGATAACAACTTTTCTGGACACCTACACCTCCCTAGGAAATACGGTATGGGAGTTTATACTAAGAGACTACAAGATGGCATTACCAACCCACACCCAATATGGGAACTAAACTTTTTTTTATACAAATTGCCCCCTGATACAAAGGTGATTAAAGGTCCCCAACTTTAGCAGGTGCAGTAGTATATACCTTCCGACAATGAAGGTTACAGGCAAGTAAACAAAATGTTTCTCTATAGCTCTGGAGCTAGATAAACCTTAGTCAAATTATAGATGGTTGCCTTTGGACCACTCATTAAATTTCTCTGTTATAGTTTTGCCGTCTGTAAAATGGGGATAATAATCTCTGCTTCTCAAGATTGATATAAAGATAGGGAATAGCTTGGAACATGGTTGGCACTTAATTAATATTAGTTCTCTCTTCCTCATATATTCTTACACTCTTCAAATTAACTATTCTCCAAGATAATAGTATTTTTATTCTCACTTTGTCTTTCAGGTTAAAGTTAAACTGCCAAATGTAGACCCTTCTGATATTGAAATTGATATGCAGGAGATGTTCCTTGACTTTCGTACTCCTAATAAGTGAGTAAAACTTAGAACTGGAATAGTGTATTATAATATTAATTAGTCTTTAGTCAATATTATTTTTAAAGTATACATAGTTATTTTGCATCACCTCCTAAAGTCTGGAAAAAAGTGAAAAATTCAGCTAACCATTCATATGTTTGATCTATATTATATAAACATAAATATGTTTGGAAATACTTAAGCTTTTTTCTACTTTGCATCCATACATTTGGGGTGGGTTGATACCATCAATACACAATCCTTGACATTTAGATATAGTTTGTGTATCTGTCAGGAAAAAGAGCTAGAAGTGAAGATGCCTTAAGTTGTAAGTCTTGCATGTGTTTTTTTATGCATCGATTGCATAAGAGAAGCAATATTTTTAAACTTCTTGGATGTTGTGGAGCTCTAAGGTTAAATTTGATTGTGTTTCTTTAAAAATCAACAGAAAGGTCTTGTCATCAATTACTTAAAACAAAAATTCTAACAGCTCATTTTCATTATATCCTCAGTCTGTGTGAACACGTTTAAAAATAATATAGAAGATCATGGAATAATTCATTTAAACATTTATATATTTTCAAGCATAGTTTTGTTGTTACATAGGTTCAAATCATGTTACTAAAATATAACACATACAGCAAAATTCTGATATAAAATGTTTCTATGGAAACATGGACAAATCAGTTCTGTCTCTCAAAACTAACTCTGTAAAGAGGGAATCAATGGAATCTGGCATGTGTTAGATAAAATATCTAAATATCTCACTGCTTCTTTCACTTTTCATCCGGATATATAGTAGTGAGCACACATTGGTTGATCGTAGTGGTCTTTTCTCTGTAATTCATGAACATTTCAAACTGGGTTTGGGGAGCAGGCAGCTGCTGGCACATTCTCTTCCTTCCATTATCTGTACCTGTAATTCTCCTTTGTTGATCTTAGGGCCGTAAGAAAATAAAAAGTAGATTCCTTCTGCAAAAGATTCCTACGTGTAAATAACCCAATGTGCATGCATAGCTTAATCTTGATTTCTATAGTAGATTCATTTAACCCAAAATGGTCTACAGATGAATATATGTCAAATATTTTCTCATTATTTACATCATTTAAAAAATGTATCCTCACAAAATAATTGTCTCATGTTATAAAGATGACATTCACTATTCCTACCATTTACTTCAAGGAGTATTGTACCCTTTTCATTGCATTTTATGCATGCATTTACTCTTCCACATAACCTTTGCAAAGAAAGTTGGTTAAATAAACAATCTTCCATGATATTTGCACGCTTGTTAAAAGCACACACATATTTACACACCATGGAGTTAATTTCCGTTTCTCTAGCAGTTCTCACTGTCTCCATCAATCTTTAGGCAGCTGCTGTGGCTATGCTGTCATTCCAGATATCTATCAGAACCCACTAAATGAAAGTCTCACACAGAGGTACTTTTCCACATAGAACACAAGCTGCACTAAGCCATTTGGATCATAGTGTACCTATATATTAAATGCTCAGTGCAGAGAAGTAAATTTTCTTAATTAAGATAGAAGACAGAAGATAGCATTAAGGTTTATTTATTACATTTTCTGAAATACTTGAGCGTCCTTTAGAGCCATGCTATTATCTGAAATTGTATTATCATAAATGTGTTTTATTTTTTAGTTTATTGATATTCACACCTGCTTTCTTTAGTTTCCAATTGTGGCATCCTATAACACTGTTTATTCACTCTGAGAAAGATTTAAGAGAGGATATTCTGTTCATGTATCTATAAGGCAGAACAAGTGAATTTATTTGAACTGAATTGACCAGTGATTTCAGTCAAACAGTAATCAATTGCACTAGAATTATCAATAAAACCCAGGTATTTAGCATTATACGACCAAAAAAAAAAAAAACCAATTTACTGAATTCTTCATTTTTTTTCCAATTGGTTGTTTTGGCATGTAGATTCCCAACATGGAGTAGATGGGAGAGAGGAAAGATGGGAGAAATTGGATAATTTCCCGGAACCTTCTGACTTAAGTCTTCATATGAGGTTTCATTATTTTTCTAAGTGAATTCTAAAAATATCATAAATGAATACCTTGAATGTAATAATAAAAACACATTCTAAAGACAACTATAAGCTAATTTGTGGTTGAGTACCGCTTTAAGTTATTCACACCTTTGCTGTGCTCCTTTAATTCAGATTAATTGAGAGTTGACTGACATTCAAAGACACTGATACCTAGAAAAAAAAGCTTTCTAAATGAAACGGTTGATTCGCAGCTCAGTAGCTATTTCTGCATTTTCTTTGAAAATAGTTATGTTTCCTACAGAAAACCTTAAAAGGGACATGTCTATTTTTAACCCAGATATGTAAATCAAATAATTTCATTAACTACATAAAATAAAAACTGTATTCTGTGAATATGCACAGAACCAGGTTTTCCTTTATTTAATTCTCTTGCAAGCGACATCAACTTTCTAATATAAATATAAACATGTAAGTCTCTAAACTTGAGTTCACTGTATAAATAATTTTTTTAACTTTCATATATTATTGTTTGAATTTAAATAATTTCTAATGAAAATTAACACTGGATGAGCATTTGAGCAGTGCCTAGACTGTAACTTCTTAAAAAGCAAATACATTATCATTGTAAAGGCAGAGGTATTGGGTTTAAGTGTTTATTTATATTTTATAGTACTAATCCATGTTAATTATTCAAATGTTATTTTGTGGTGACCTGAATACTTGCTTTTCATTCATGTATTTATTCACTCAACAACCATTTCTAAAGTCTTCAGCTAGATAACCAGGGGAACACCAAGATAAGATACAGTTCCATCCCTTGATGAATTGTACATGGATAAGTATTTTTAGAATTTTTATTTTGTTTAAATATAAATCTCAACACAGATAATACAGTAAAACAGACTAGACAAAAATACTTCCTTTCTCCTAACAGCTTAAATAAGTTGCATAGTTGTATTGTTCAACATTTTAGTATGTAAAGCCATACTACTCAGAACTAGACAGAATGCAGGGATAGATGGATCATTCCAATGGCCACTGACTGTCTCTTTTGAATTTATTTCTCTCTGGACAGAGAAGTGCACATTATCATTGGAACTCCTTCTTCAGCTGATTTATAGTTGTCTTTTAGTGTAATGAAACTACCATACTAAGCCTTGCTTTCTTTTTAAAGTGAATATATTATCATTTATAGAATAAGGGATAAAGTAAATCTAACTCTAGTAGAACCTATATTGTAAACAGCTTTAAAAAATGGACTCTAAATGTCTTTTGCACCCACTTTTTTTTTTTTGAGATGCCAAATTTTACAGGCTACATTAACATACATTGCCGTTTAATTACTTTGGGTGGAGGGTGTGGTTTCTCTTACCCCATCTGGAATGGAACAAGAGACACAAAAAATTTCTCCTTTAGGTTCCAGAAATGTGTAATAAATACTTTTAATGAGCCTGGTCTCCTCAACTTAGGTTTTTCCAAATGAATTAAAGAGGGAATTGATTTTCAAGGGTTCTGTTTTCAAATATGCACTAGTTCTCTATTGCAGTATCCAATAAGTGTCCCTAAAGAAAACCAGATTCCTTTACTGATTTGGATATTATACTTTCTAAAAAAGCCTTCTTCTCACCTTTTATAGAGATACTCGGGCCTCCTCTACCGAGATTGTTAGGTAACAAGTGTTTCATGCATTTAATTTTCTTCCAATACCAGCATGTGCTGACCCCATGCATAATTCAGAGTCATGCCACTATGACAGAATTATAGATGTCTCATCCTAGCAATGCATCTAAAGCATACAACTATCCAGCAACTGAGCCATAAACCACAAAATAAACCTAGCAATCTATCACAGAGAATTTTTGTCAATGTGTAGTAGAAAGAATCAGAAGCAAGCAGAGAGAAGCACTTTCATTGATCTGGTATTGAAATCATTCCAGGCCTGAGTTTGAAAAACTACACCTGTGGTAGAGACTCAGCTTAAAAGCTGTATTAGCAGAAGTATTTTAGAACCATTCTAATTTTCAAATTTGTAACAGTCAGCCACATTCCATTTACACGTAAGAATGACTGGCCCACAAACTTAAAGTTGTGTGATTCTATTTCTATGCCTATAAACGTAGTCTGAGACTGTTTCTTCTATGCAAAATGAGGTCAATTAGGAAAAAAGAGGGGATCCAAAACAACTGCTTGCATTTTTAGGGCCAAAAAACTGGTATACTATTTGTGTTATTTAGGCATATTTTTGATCGAATATTTACACTGTCTAAATATTGGGTTTTTTTGGTTTCTAACATTCTAGTGGTAGATGTTGCTTTCTACTGCCTTATTGAAAGTGATATATCACTTTAGGAATGTAATTCTAAGTTTTTATTTTGTATTTCGTGTGTGTTTTTAAGGAAGCTGTTCATAATCCTTCCCTATCCTGTGGTATGCAGCAGTGCTCAAGCATTCTATGACCGAGAGACTGAGACTCTCGAAATCATCGTAGCCATGGAAAGAGAGTTGGATCCTGTTAATTTTTTTCTGAAACTGCATAAATAAGAAGAAAAAGGAATATAGTGGCATTGTTAACAATTTTAAAAGAAAAATTGGTTTATGTTTTCTATATTCTCTTTATTATTCTGACATATTTTGGAAAGGGCAAAAATTCAATTCTAGCGACATTCTGATCATTTACAGTCATTTCTATTACTTTGTTAGGAAATATTGTTTTCTCGTACATAATGAGCTATTGCATTTTTATAATGATAGCCGAACAGAATATTTACAGGTTAACCAGTTAGATTACTACATGACTGATTACATAACTGAAATATGACTGGTTGGTCCACTTATTTCAGTAGTCTGAAGAACTTAAGCTAATTAATTACACTATTATGCAATCAGTTGCATAGCAGTTGGTCATTATTATCACCAGAAAAGTTCATTTGGTTGCTTTTTTATTGATTTATCAAATGATTTAGAATGTTCTCTGTTTAGGCTCTCACTATTGTTCTGGAATATACAGGTAACAAAGAGTTATAAATTGTTTCATGCACCATACTAGCCATGTATTTACTTGAATAAGAAATACTTTCGAGCACACAGTATTATTAGTTACGTTAAAAATATTTTTATGTGCATTAATAATTATTAACAATGCCTTTTCAAGGTACCGTGTTTATATTTAGTCAATTGAAATCCTTGACATTTAAAAGGAATATAAAGAAAAGTGTGGTGCATTTATAAATCCTGTTCTCCCTCATTTCCTATCTTCTTTTTTATTTTTATTTTTTCATAATATTACAGGGGTACAAACACATATGGAAGTAACATTCATAGGACATCGGGCATCTCCTGTCTTCTTAATTAGACATACCTACTTTTATGGATTGTGCCAATGCCCCTGCCTCTTCTATACTGTATTGCAAAAGTTTATTTCAGAATTATTTATGAATAAATTATGTTTTAAAGCTTCTGTTCCTTGGTTTCACTCATTATTGTAGAACTGTGGAGTTACCTGGGAGTATATTCTGAAAAGAGATAAGCAACTAAAAGATGTTCATCACTTCTATGTGAACCATTAAGGGAATAAATATTCAAGCAGATATTTTCTAGAGTTAATTATGTATATAATTACCAAGCATCTAGTGTGGGACTAGATCAAATAGAATGAAAAGACAATTTTGGAAAAAAGTGGTTGGGTTAAAACACTAAGCTCTTGTAGAGAATTTGGCATTTAAATTACCACCATGACTTTCTGGGGAGGCAAGAGTTGAGGGTGAGATTAACTGAAAGGAAGCTAGTGTCTGTGAGTTTAAGTCTATAATGTTACAGGACCTGAAGAGTTCCTACTTTGCTTTTTTAGCATCTTTTCAAATGGCTGTATTTTAAGAATTTGAGAATATACCCTAAAGTTTAAACTCTGAGGCAGGCGGTGCATTTGTACCCCTGTAATACTCTGAAATTTTTTTAAAAAGTAAGTAACAAAATGTGCATAAAGAAAGTTTAAACTCTGGGGCAAGTCTAAGCAGTACCTATATTAGTCAGGGTTCTCCAGAAAGACGGGATCCATAGGATATGGATAGAGAGATATGTGAGAGGGGATTTATTAGGGGGATTGGCTCACGTGATTATGGAGGCTGAGAAGTCTTACAACAGGCTGTCTGCAAGCTGGGGCCCTGGGATACTGGTACTGTGGCTTAGTCCAAGTCCAAAGGCCTCAGAACCAAGAAAGCCAATGGTGTAACTCTCAGTCTGAGGCCAAAGGCCTGAGAATGGGGGGTGGATGAGTGGAGGGTGCTGCTGTAAGTCCTAGAGGCCAAAGACTGGGGAGCCTGGAGTTATTGTCCAAGGACAGGAGAGGAAGCGTGTCCTCCAGTTCCAACAGATAAATCAACACTGTTTTCTCTGTTTTTGTTCTCTCGGGACCCCCAGTAGATTGGATGATGCCTGCCCACATTGAGGATGAATCTTCCCTACCTATTCCATTCAGACTCACATGTTAATCTCCTCCAGAAACACCCTCACAGACACACCTAAAAGTAATGCTTTACCAAGCCTAGGTATTCGTTAATCTAGTCAAGTTAACACCTAAAATTAACCATCACAGTAACAGATATTTTTTCTTCTCTAGAGAGCAACAATGAGTCAGTGGAAAATGTATCACTTTTTCCTATGTTCTGGCCCTGATTACAAAGACCGTTATTACTCAAGCTGACTGAATGTGTACAAGTTGTCCCTGCAAGAGAAGATAGAGCATATCCAGGCCAACTTGAATCGGTCTTTGGTTATGTGGTGCTGTATCAATTACATAATGAAACAGAGCTTCAAGAACAATGAAATGTGATCCAGTGATTTACACCTATCTAGAAATCGTGGCACTTTACTGTCCTTGGCCTCACAAGTAACGACTACAGTGGTTATTTTGTTGTGTTGTTTTTTAAGCTAATTCACAGGGCTTTCTTCTTTTAAAGGGGAATAGTCCACTAAAGCAAATGTAGGAAAGAGTGTATAAAAGAAAATTTATCTTGTCAGCATTTGTTACTGAATCTTAGCTATTACCAGGAGAACTGGAAGTTAAGCCACAATTGTGTCATAGCATAGCCTACATATGCTTCTCTTTCATGTTTTTATTCCGTAATCTCTGGTAGCTTTTGTGGGGATTCAATCATCTGTTCATTCACTCACTCATTTATATTTCAACAAATCTCCACTGAGCACTCACCACATGCTTGGCACTGTGTTAGGTACTGGGGATATTAGTAATGAGCAAACCAGATGTGGTCCCTGCCCTCATGGAGCACACACTGTAGCAAGGGAGACAAATAATAAACAAGTAAACATATAAATATCTGTTTTTAAGCTATAATTACTGCTATGAAGAAAAAGAATGAGTGCTTTGAGAATATCTATCAGACAACCAAACCTAGTCTGGAAAGGGAGACCAGAAAAGGTTTCCCTAAGGATTTAACATTTCAGCTGAGAAATAAAGTATACCTAAGACTTACATAAAGAGAGTCTAGGGGAAAGGATAGCAGTAAGGCTTCTAGGTGCCAGGGGTAGCAAATGCGAAGACCCAATATAGACAGAGCTTGGGGAGTTCAAGGAAGTGAAAGCCAGTGTGGTAAGGGGGAGTGTGACTGGAGGTAAGGTTGGAAATGCAGCCTGGAGTAATGTCATGTAGAATCTTGTGGGCTAAGGTTGGGGATTTGGATTCATTCTAAGTGCAAGGGGGAAGAGAAGGTATGAGGAGATAAGAATGGAAAAGGCAGACCAGTTAGAAGGCTACTGCAATAGCCCAGGCAAGTTATTATTCTACATGTTATCCTAAATAAAACTCGTTGTCGATTTTTTTCTAATTAGAAAAAGTACATGCTGAGTGCTATGGTTTCAACAATGGTTTGCCCCCACCAAAACTCATGTTGAGGCTTGGTCCTCAATGTATTAGTATTGGGAGGTGGGGCCTAGTGGAAGGTGTTTGGGTCATGAAGGCAGATCCCTTATGAACAGATTAATAGTTTCGTGGAAGTGAGTTCTTACTCACTGGAATATATATATTACTGGATGACCTACTGCAAGAGCCAGTTATAAAGTGAGGTTGCTCCTTGTGGTTGCTCTCTTTGCACAGCTCATTGGTCCTTCCACCTTTCTGCTATGAGATAAAGCAGCATGTGGCCCTTTCCACAAGCCAAACAGATACTAGTGCCATGCTTCTATTCTTCCCAGCCTCTAGAATACTGAGCCAAATAAACCTCTTTTCTTTTTAAGTTACCCAGTCTCAAGTATTCTCTCATATCAACAGAAAACAGACTAAGACACTGACATGCTCTAAGAAGGAAACTTTAACAATAGAGAAAAGCTCTTTAAAAATAAAGCAAAACTAAAAATCAACTGTAAGTGAAAGAACCATGAATAACCACTATTATCATTTCCAACCTTTTACTTTTAATGAATAACATAGGTATAATTTTTTTCCCAGATGGGATGATATTACACACACTGGTTTTATAATTTACTTTCTTTTAATTTTCAAGTGCATTCTGTTTTAAGTAATCTTTTTTTCCCTGAATTCTAATTTTATTGCATTGTGGTAAAAGAATGTGATAAATGATCTATGTGTATTTTAAAAGAATGAGTATTCTGTAATTATTGGGTACAGACTTGTATATATGTCAATTCAAGTTTGTGTGTGTGTGTGCGTTGTTTAAATCTTCTACATTCTTGTTAAATTTTGGTCTGCTTTATCTATCAACAGAGAGATGTACTAAAATTTACCACTGATTACAGATTTGTTGCTTTCTCCTTGTAATCCTGTCAATTTTTGCTTATATATTTTGAGGCTATATTTGTATGTGCAGACAGATTTAAAATTGTTATATTTTCCTGGTGTATTATTCCTTTTATCAATATAATGTGACACCCTTTATTCCTAATAATATTTGTTGTTTTAATGTATATCTTGCTTAACATTAACATAGTTACATCAACTTTGGTTAGTATTTGCCTGGCAAATTTTTTTCCATCACTTTCCATGTTTTCCGTGTTTTAGATAAGACTTTTATGAACAGCATATAGCTAAATTTTGGATTTTTAAATCCAGCCAAGATTCTTTCTTTAAACTCACAAGTTTAGTCCCATTTTATTACAATTAATGATACATTTGGATTTATTTATATCATCTTATCGATTCATTTATATCATCTTATCATGGGACTTATCTTTTATTCCTCTTTTTCTACACTTTTTTCCTCCTTTCTTGCCTTTTTTCCCATTGGTCAATTTTTTAAATTCTTTTTGTTCTCCTATTGGTTTAGAAGTTATACATTAGGTTTCTTTTTTTTCTTTTTCTTAACTTAAATGTCTAAAGTTTTTCGGTAGTTCTACCCACCCTTAAAACAGCTCCAGGAGGGAGGGTTAAAACAGTTTTAACCATGCCTCTCCAACTTTATTTGTATATTCCCAAATTATCCATCATTATCATTACTGTTTGTTACAGTCGGTACTTATCTAAATTTACCCGCACGTTTCCCAATATCTTTGTTCACCATTTCTTTTTCCACATCAGCGCTTCCTCTTTTTTTTATTTCAGCATATTATGGGGGTACAGATGTTTAGGTTACGTATGTTGCCCTTGCCCCCGCTCCTCCCCAAGTCCGAGTTTCAAGCGTGTCCATCTCTTGGATGGTGCACATTGCACTCTTTGTGTATGCATATACCCATCCCCTCCTCCCCCTCCCCCATGCCTGACATCCGATAGATGTTATTCTTATATGTGCACTTATGTGTTGATCAGTTAATACCAATTTGATGGTGAGTACACGTGGTGCTTGTTTTTCCATTCTTGGGATACTTCACTTAGTAGAATGCATTCCAGCTCTATCCATGAGAATACAAGAGGTGCTATATCACCATTGTTTCTTAAAGCTGAATAGTACCCCATGGTATACATACACCACATTTTATTAATCCACTCATGTATTGATGGACACTTGGGTTGTTTCCACATCTTTGCAATTGTGAATTGTGCTGCTATAAACATTCAGGTGCAGGTGTCTTTCTTATAGAGTATCATTTGTTCTTTTGGGGTAGATGCCCAGTAATGGGATTGCTGGATCGAATGGTACTTCTAATTATATCTCTTTAAGGTATCTCCATATTGCTTTCCACAAAGGTTGCACTAGTTTGCAGTCCCACCAGCAGTGTATGAGTGTTCCTATCTCTCCGCATCCACGCCAACATTTATTGTTTTGGGACTTTTTGATAAAGGGCAGTCTCACTGGAGATAAGTGATATCTCATTGTGGTTTTGATTTGCATTTCCCTGATGATTAGAGATGTTGAGCATTTTCTCATAAGGTTTTGGGCCATTATTCTGTCCCCTTTTGAAAAGTTTCTGTTCATGTCCTTTGCCCACTTTTTGATAGGGTTGTTTGATTTTTTCTTGTTGATTTTCCTGAGTTCTAACTAAATTCTAGTTATCAGCCCTTTATTGGATTTGTAGCATGCAAAAATTTTCTCCCATTCTGTAGGTTGTCTGTTTGCTCTTGTGACAGTTTCTTTGGCTGTGCGGAAGCTTTTTAATTTGATCAGGTCCCATTTATTTATTTTGGTTGTTGCTGTGATTGCCTTTGGGGTTTTCTTCATAAATTCTTTGCCTAGGCCAATGTCTAGAAGAGTATTTCCAACATCTTCCTCTAGAATTCTAATACTTTCACTCCTTAGGTTTAAATCTGTTACCCAGCGTGAGTTGATTTTTGTGAGAGGTGAAAGGTGTGGATCCTGGTTCAGTCTTCTACATGTGGCTATCCAGTTTTCACAGCACCATTTATTGAATAAAGGATTCTTTTCCCCAGTGTATGTTTTTGTCTGCTTTGTCAAAGATTAGGTGGCTATACGAGGATGGTTTTATATCTGGGTTCTCAGTTCTGTTCCACTGGTCAATGGCTCTATTTTTGTGCCAGTACTAAGCTGTTTTGATTACTACAGTCTCAT
Organism: Indri indri; assembly: GCA_004363605.1. Taxonomy (NCBI): domain Eukaryota; kingdom Metazoa; phylum Chordata; class Mammalia; order Primates; family Indriidae; genus Indri; species Indri indri. The sequence continues at coordinate 28,044 of RJWJ010018810.1, forward strand.
AATAAAGTTTGAAGTCTGGTAAGTTGATACCTCCCATTTTGTTTTTATTGCCTAGAATTGTTTTTGCTATGCGGGGTCTTCTCTGGTTCCATACGAAGCGTAGAATTAATTTTTCTACATCTGTGAAGAATGATGTTGGTATTTTAATAGGGATTGCGTTGAATCTGTAGATCACTTTGGGTAGTATAGACATCTTAACAATGTCGATTCTGCCTACCCATGAGCATGGTATGGTTTTTCCACCTGTTTACGTCCTCTGCTATTTCCTTCCTCAATGTTTCATATAGCTCTCCCTATAGAGGTCTTTTACCTCCTTAGTTAAATATACTCCTAGATACTTTATCTTCTTTGTTGCTATTGTGAAGGGAATTAAGTCTTTACTTTGGTTCTCAGTATGACTGCTATTGGCGTATATGAAAGCCTCTGATTTGTGTGTATTGATTTTATATCCTGAGACTTTACTGAACTCATTTATCAATTCCAGGAGCCTCTTGGTTGAATCCATGGGGTTTTCTAGATATAATATCATGTCATCAGCAAATAGTGAGAGTTTGATCTCTTCTGTTCCCATTCGTATGCCTTTAATTCCACTCTCTTGCCTGATTGCTGTGGCCATGACTTCCAGCACTATGTTGAATAGAAGTGGAGACAGTGGGCAACCTTGTCTGGTTCCAGTACTAAGTGGGAATGCTTTCAATTTTTCCCCATTCAGTATGATGTTGGCTGTGGGTTTGTCATAAATGTCTTGTATTGAAAGGCAGGAATTGATAGTAGAAGAATGTACTTTGTTTTGTGTGAAACAGAAACTGTTTTAGATTAGAAAAATGTATTCTCTTTGATTCTAACTAATGCCATTTGCTTCTGTAACCACGCTTGCTTTTAGTTGTTAGTCAGATATAGCTAATCAGAACGAAAAACAGGGCAGGAGTAAATCCATGACAGGCTGAACTTCCTAAAATAAGCCTAAGTTTCAGTTTCCCCGGAAGCGAAACGCGGACCGAAACTGGCGCCGGCGCGAAAATTGAAAATCCCCGGGCTTGGAGCCAACCAATCAAGAGTCAAAACCAACCACCACTTTCAAAGGAACCAATGAACTAAGGGGGGAAGGGGGGATGGTGTGCCCAACAAGTCGTGTGGAGCCTGCATGTCGTGTGCCACCGATGTGTCGTGTGCAAAAGAAAGTATAACAGCTTCACCCTTACCCCAGGGCGGGGTCCTGGTTCATAGGGAGGCCACTGCGTTGGTGCTCTGGGACTTGGACCCTAGCTCGAGCTAGCGAATAAACTCCTTTGCCATTTGCATCCTCGGCGACTCTGCCTCTCTGTTCCTGGGGCCGAGGGGAACCGGTTCATACAGTATCATTTTTAGGTAAGCTCCATCTATGCCTATTCTGTTAAGCATTCTTATCATAAAAGGGTGTTGAATTTTGTCAAATGCTTTTTCTGCGCCTATTGAGAGAATCATATGATTTTTGTTTTTGCTTCTGTTTATGTGGTGAATTACATTTATACATTTGCGTATGTTGAACCATCCCTGCATCTCTGGAATGAAACCCACTTGGTCATGATGGATTATTTTCTTAATAAGCACCTGGATTCGGTTAGCTAGAATTTTGTTGAGAATTTTTGCATCTATATTCATAAGGGATATTGGTCTGTAGTTTTCCTTTTTTGTCGCGTCCTTTCCTGGTTTTGGTATCAGGGTTATGTTGGCTTCATAAAATGTGTTGGGGAGGAATCCATCCTTCTCGATGCTGTGGAATAATTTCTTCAGGATAGGCACCAGTTCTTCTTTGTAGGTGTGGTAAAATTCAGGTGTGAAACCATCTGGTCTGGGACTTTTCTTTTTTGGAATGTTTTTTATTACTGTTTCAATTTCAGTCCTTGATATTGGTCTGTTCAGGAATTCTATTTCTTCCTGGTTGAGCCTGGGGAGGCTGTGTGTTTCTAAAAATTTGTCCATTTCCTCCACATTTTCCAGTTTCTGTGCATAAAGGTTTTTGTAATATTCATAAATTATATCTTGAATCTCCATGGCATCAGTTGTTACTTCTCCTTTTTTTTTTTCCTGATGGAGCTTATCAGGGATTTTTCTTTTCTGATTTTCGTTAGTTTAGCCAAAGGTGTGTCAATTTTGTTTATTTTTTCAAAGAATCGACTTTTTGTTTTATTAATCTTCCATATAGTTTCCCTGTTGTCAATTTCATTTAGTTCTGATTTGATCTTATTAATTTCCCTTCCTCTGCTGGGTTTAGGGTTGGTCTGTTCTTCTTTTTCCAGTTCTTTGAGTCGATTCATTAGGTTGTCTATTTGTGATCTTTTTGACTTTTGGATATAGGCATTTATGGAAATAAACTTTCCTCTCAGGACTGCTTTGGCTGTGTCCCACAGATTTTGACAACTTGTGTCACCTTTGTCATTTAGTACAAAGAATCTTTTGATTTTCATCTTTACTTCCTCATTTATGAAGGAATCTTTCAGCAGAAAGTTGTTTAACTTCCATGACTTTGTGTATAGATGAGAGTTTCTGTTGGGGTTGATTCCTGTTTTTATTCCACTGTGATCTGAGAAGATGCATGGTATGATTTCTATTTTTTTAAATTTTTTGAGACATGCTTTGTGTCCTAGAATATGGTCAATCTTAGAGAATATCCCATGAGGTGATGAGAAGAACATATAGTCAGTGGTTTTTGGGTAGAATGTCCTGTAAATGTCAGTCAGTCCCATTTGTTCTAGAGTTCTGTTTAAGTCCATTATTTCTTTGTTAATTTTCTGTTTGGAGGATCTGTCCTGTGCTGTCAGTGGGGTGTTGAAGCCTCCAACTATTATGGTATTGCTGTCTATCAATTTGTTTAGATCAAGTAGAATTTGTTTTATGAATCTGGGTGCACCTAAGTTGGGTGCATACATATTTAGAATTGTTATGTCTTCTTGTTGAACTGTACCCTTCACCATTATATAGTGACCCTCTTTGTCTTTCATTACTTTTGTTGATTTAAAAACTAAGTTATCTGAGATCAAAACTGCCACACCAGCCTTCTTTTGGCTTCCATTTGCTTGAGATATTGATTTCCACCC
>RJWJ010018811.1:0-31126 GCA_004363605.1 Indri indri
GGTTCTTTGAAAATTGGTGCTTTTTAAATTGTTTAGATTATTCTAAATCTATTTCACTTCTTTTCCTTCTTTTGAAGTGTTCCCTGGCACACAATGAAAATAGAATCATTGCATTTATACATAGAAATTCACTGAGTACAATTTGAAGCAAATGGTAGTCCTTAGTATTTTTCCTTGGCACATTCTATTTCTCCTCTTTCCAATCTCTTTTTGTTTTTACTCAATAATTCATATAAATATCTTCCTATATCAATTGTGTAAAATATTACATCAAAATTCAAGTTGCTACAGAGTATTCATCACATATTTTATTTATTTTTTTATTTCAGCATATTACTGGGGTACTAATGTTTAGGTTACATATATTGCCTTTGCCCAACTTGAGTCAGAGCTTCAAGCTTCCATCCCCCAGATAGTGTGCACTGTACCCATTAGGTGTGTATATACCCATCCTCTCTTCCCTCCTCCCATCTGCCCGACACTGGATGAATGTTACTATTATATGTGCACTTAGTGTTGATAAGTTAATACCAATTTGATGGTGAGTACATGTGATGCTTGTTTTTCCATTCTTATGATGCCTCACTTAACAGAATGGACTCCAGCTCTATCCAGGATAACACAAGAGGTGCTAGATCATCATTGTTTTTTGTGGCTGAGTAGAACTCCATGGTATACATATACCACATTTTATTAATCCACTCATGTACTGATGGGCACTTGGGTTGTTTCCACATCTTTGCAGTTATGAATTGTGACTCTCTCCATTAGATGGTCTATTTCATTCATAGTTTCTAATTATAACTTATCGCCTATTAACACCCCAAGCTTGTTCTCAGCCTTCATCTTATGCTTCTGTGCATTAGTTGGCATCAGTGATATGTCTAAACTTTCTTGTTCTTTGGCTTCTGTTAAATTTTGCTGCCACTCTGATTTTTTTGCCAGCCCCTCCTTTTCCTTCTGGCCCCAAATGTAGGCTCTCTCAGCATTTATATTTTTGAACTTCTCATTCAACATTCTGCTTTCATCTATAATCTCCATACCTTTGGCTCCCCAAATGAAATCTCAAGTTCTAGACTTTCACCTGTGCTCAAGATCTGCATTGTGAAATGAATAACAAGTGATATTTGCCCCTTGTTATTCTATTCTGCTACCTGTTTTTAGTGGATTGAATGGTGGCCCCCCAAAATACAAGTCCACATCCTAGCCCCCTAAACCTGTGAATGTGACCTTATTGGGCAAAAGGGTCTTTGCGAATGTAATTAAGCTAAGGGCCTCAAGATGAAATCTCCAGGATTGTCTGGGTGGTCCCTAAATCCAATGGCAAGTGTCTCTTAAGAAACACCCAAAGGAGAGAGACAGAGACAAGAGGGGAAGACTACATGAAGACCGAGGCGGAGACTAGAGTTATGCAGCCACCTGCTATGGAATGGCCTTGGGGCCACCAGAAACCGTACAAGGCAAGGAAAGATTCTCCCCCAGAGCCTTCAGAGCGAGTTCAGCACTACCTATACCTTGATCTTGTACTTTTGGCCTTGAGAACTGTGAGGTAACAAATTTCTCTTGTTTTAAGCCACCAGGTTTATGGTAATTTGTCACGGCAGCCCTGGGAAACCAATACACCATTCTTACGATATTTGTCCTCAATTACTGGAAAAAAATGACACATCAAAACATTTGCTCAGTGCCTGACAGAGACCCAGTAACATCTGTTCTTCTGCATTTTAATTATCATGAGTCCAGCTTCATGATATTTGGAAGGAAAAGAAAGTCCAGGATATGAAACAAGCATATCCAAAGCAGAAGTGTTTTACTAGTTAAAACAGTCTAGCAACACAAGGACAACCTCATCTCCAGAAGGGATTTTTTCACAAATTGATATAACTCAACTTTGGACTTAGTTTTGTCTTTGTCCATTCACATAAGTACTTTATTGGATTAAAATTCTCTCTTGTGATTTAATTTAATTTAATACAGTTTGTAAGTAATGGAAATTAGTAGAATGGCTTTTAAAATAACACATATTTAGAAAGCTACATGCAAATGCACACGATTATTTAATTTTTTTACATTCCAAATTTCACATTTATAAAAGCATATTTTTAGAAAACCAAATGGTTTTAATAGGCTAATGAGACAAAACAGAAACCTATTGCTATTCATTCTCCTCTCTTGATTCTTATTCCTATAAGAAAACTATTTTAATTGTTTTAGTGCTTCTTCATTTGTCTCCTCCATATTTTTAAATATCAAACTTAAATTGATATTCTGGTTTTTATTTTTATCAACTTAGATACTCATTGACTTCTTAGTATGTAAGATGGAAATTTCTCTCTGATCCCTAGCCCTACATCCTCCTCCATACACATTTCTCTTCTTTCTATTCTAGTGACTTAATAATATTATAATTTTAATACAATAGTCAATGATTATATTGCAATGAATCTGTAACAATAAGTCACAGCAGAGTCACATGATGCATTGTAAATACGTTTTGTTTCTTGTACTAATTGTGCTATCCCTAGGCTTAATAATTGTGTTGCTTTCTTTCACATAACCTGCTATGTATCAGTACAATAATAAGTATCATTTCTCTGAGATTTGTCAGTTCTGTGGAAATGTAATATGTTCAATTAGCTTCCATTGCTTTTCTTAGAAATATTTCTTCTGGAACCCTCAAGCTCATTGCCCCAATTTAGATTGGTAGGCTTGTTGTCAAGCTGTTATCCTGAGACTTCTCTTTACCATTGCCTAGAAATCTGTATTGCTACTGCTTTTCTGATATCTACATCTTTTTTTTTTCTTGAAGGTTTCATCCTTCATTTTGGTGTAATATGTCTTCTAGCAGTTTTCTGAAAGAGAGTGAAATGCAGATAAATTTTAGAGACATTGCATGCCTGAAAATATAGCAATTCTACCTTCAAATTATGTGCTATTTTGGCTGGGTATAAAATCCCAGGATGAAAGTAATTTTCACACTGGGGTGTAAAAGATGTTGTTTTATTTTCTTCTATCTTCCAGTGTTGCTTTTGAGAATTTCGATGTCATTCAAATTTTCTAGACTTTATATAGAATATATTTTTCCTCTCTCTGGAAGCTTTTAGGAGTTTCTCTTCATACACATGTTCTGAAATTTCAGTAATATGGCCTTAATGTTGGCCTTTTTTCATTTACTGCATTGGATTATCTGTAGGCCCTTTAAGTCTGGAAATAACTGTCCATCAGTACTATAAATTTTCTTGCATTAATTCTTGATAATATCCTCACCTTTACCTCTCTGTCCTCATCTCTGTCTCTCTCCTTCCCAGGACCATCTATCATGGGAATGTTGATCTTTTGGACTAATCTAATTTCTTAAATATTTCTCTACCCATACCTTTTAACTCTGGTTGATTATGTTTTATATTGAAACATTGTAAATTATTTTCATATACACATCCTTTATAATTATAAATACTCAAATCATTCAATAAATATTCATTGAGTATTTATTATATATATTATAATTTAATTTGTCCTTCTTTAGACCATTTGTCTTTGTTTCAGTGATTTATTATCTTAGTTCTCTAAATCTATCAATTAGAGTTTTTTAAGGATCTCTTGTTTCTTAGATTATTGCTATCAATATTTAGTCTAAATTCCGTTTAATTCTGTTTTATTTAATTTACATATTTCTTATTACTACCTTTAATAAAATGTCTGGATATCCTATACTAGTCCATTCATAGTTAGGAGCTGCTAAAATGTTCTTTGGAAGCTCTGTATATACAAGTGCAGTTAGTCGACTAATGACAGTAACTACTGTATTGTAGAGAAAATTGCCTGATTTGTGGAGAGCCCCTAATTCTCATTATCTGTATGTCTTTCCTTGAGATAGAAGATTTATTCAGCATACTCCAATACTTTGTCTAGGGGGATACATGTATCTCACACTAGCATTCTGATTAAGAAAGGGATTTAATCATCGTACTCTTTGTTTGTTTTTGCTTTCTCTTAATCTTCTGTCGCTTACTGTCATCTCAGCTAGGGCTGATATCCACAAGTCTAGAATCTTCTCATTTAACCTCTTCGTGGGCTAAGATCTCAGCCTTGTACTCAGGTATATTAGGTGTAGTCTTCTGTAGCAGACAATGCATTTGGAAATCTTGAACCATAATTGCTCATTCTAAAGACTTTCCCTATACTCCTTTTCAGCCTCATTTTGCCACCATTCTAACTGCATAGCATCTAGTGCCTTCAGTTCCTGAGACCTCTGAATTTCTGATTATCAACTTACACCTTTCTGTTATTTCCAGTGATAGTTTTTACATTTCTCTATTCTGTTAAGATAGTAACCACTTGTCTAATACTTTTGTTAACTTCCAAAACACCATTCTGTTGCTTTTTCTCTTCTTTTCTTTCTGGCAATGTGAATTATTATTTTTTATTCCATTGCTACTATTTTGCTGACATTCTGGATGGAGCAAGGACAAACCTGTAGATCCAATCTGCCATATGGAGTCAGATGTTTCAAAAATTACTGTATAATATAATTTCAAGCAACTCCTGTGGGTAGGTGTGCTGAGATGAGGTTCAATAGCATATTCTTCCACTTAAAAATCAGTCATGGGAAGGAAGTTTCACCTGTGGCTATGTGAAGAGGTCATAACATCCTTTCCACAAACATCCATAAAACTAGACAAAATTATCAAAAAAAAAATAACCATTTCAGGTCTGTCAAAATTGACTAAAGCAGATAAAGTTAGAAGCATTTATTATTGAAAAGATGTCATGGCTTTGTGCAAGAACAGTGAAAGTGTGAAATCTTCATGTATGGAGCCAACTCCACCTCCCCTCTCATCTGATTTGGTAAGAATTACTTTTTTATCAGCACAGTGATGGCCAGAAAATTCAGCAACTTTGCTGCCATGGTGACAGACTCAGTATGGACTGGACGATGGCAACAAACTAATGATTAATGTAATCAACTAGTAAATATAGCAATAAATCCTCATATTAATGGTTGCTTGTTAACAAAGTTACCAAGACTACTGAATGGGGAAACAACAGTCTTTTTAACAAATGGTGCTGGAAAAATTAGATAGCTACAACACACAAAAAATAAACTTAGAGCCATGTCTCACACTACACATAAAAATTTACTCAAAATGGACCAAAGGCTTATGTGTAAAAGATAAAACTATAAAACTTACAGAAGAAAACATAAAAGAGGATCTTTGTGACCTTGGGTTAGGCAAAAGTTTCTTGGACATTACACTGAAAGCACAATCTATAAAAAGATTGATAAATTATACTAGTTCAAAATTAAAAACATTTGTGCTTCAAAAAAAGAAAAAAACACCATTAAGAAAAGAAACAAACAGACAGGAAGAAAACATTCACAGACTGGAAGAAAATATTTGCAAATCATATATCCAATAAAGGACTTGTACCCAACTAAATAATAATACAAATGACCAAATTAAAAACGGGCAGAATATTTGAATAGATATTCAACAAAAAAGATAAATAGCTAATATATATATATGTATATATATATATATATATGAAAAGATGTTCAACACTTTTACTCATTCAATTCCAATGAAATACCACTAAATGTAGGCAAGACTAGCCGTAATAATAGCAATAAATGTGACGATACTGAGTGTTGGCTAGCATGTGGTAAACTGGAACCCTCATTCATTTTCAGTAGGGATACAAAATGGTACAGTCACTTTGGAAAACAGTTTGGCAGCTTCTTAAAAAGTTAAATATAAACTTAAAGCATAACTCAACAATTAAACTCCTAGATATCTACCTGAGAGAAAACTAGAAATATGTCCACACAAATACCTGCACATGAATGTTCATAAAAGCATCATTCATAATAGCCAAAAACTGGAAAAAAGGCAAACATCCATCAAGCAGTGAGTGGATAAACACAATGTGGTGTGTCTGTACAATGGAATACTATTCAATAATAAAACGAACAAACTACTGATAGAAGGATGCCAGCATGGGTGACATCTCCTCTCCAAATTATGCCAAGCAAAAAAAAAAGCAGACACAAATGCCTGTATAATATATGATTCCTTTTATAGGAAATTTCTAGAAAAGGCAACACTCTACACATAGATAGCAGATATGTGGGTGCCTGGAGCAGAAGATGGGAGCAGGGATTGTCTGCAAAAGCATGCAATGGAACTTTTGGAGGTGATGGCTGTATTATAAAACTGGAATATAATAATGACTGCAAAACATATACATGTACTAAAAACTCCAGCTCTTCACTTACAATTGGTTAATTGCATGATCTATAATTTATACCTCCATAAAACTGTAAGAAAACCTATCATGAAAATTGCATTCCAAAACTCTTGGAATGTTTATAATTCTCAAGTAGTGTTTATAAACTTGGAAATAGTCAATTAGACAAACTATGTTTTGCCTCTATTTTAAGAGCAGTCATGGTAGATTCAGTAATTCAGCAATCTTAAGATTGTTTCCAGTTCTGTATGCTCTCGTTTAATATCTTCAGGTGGGGCTTTTGCAGTTAAAGTAATGGATAGAAAACAACCAGATAAAAGAAAAATATTAATATAGATACAACTAATTTTTTAATTTAAATATGTCTAATTATAAAGTTAATTACAAGAAGTAATTATACTAAACAACACAGGGGTCTCTAACCTTTTTTTTTTTTTTTTTTTTTTTTTACTTACTAAGGAATCGATACCCTCTTCTGGTCCTAAAGGAGCTAGAGGCAAGTTCTTGATTTTCATTATTTTTGTTCTGTGATTAATTATAAATAGCAATGTCTTGAATAATATTGGATGAATTGGAATGAATAATTATACAGGCACATAATAATGGGATTTTGAGCTTGACCCATAGACATGTGTAATGAAAATTCATTCATTCATCCACTCATTCAACAACTATATAATATTTTTTTATCGGATATTGGGATAAGCTCTGGAGTTGCAACAGTGGATGAGACATTGTCCTTTCCTTAAGAAATTTATCTTCATCTAGTTGAGGGGACACAGAAGTATAAAAGTAGTTGCCGTTAGTGTGGAAAATGTTCTGATGGGGATAAATGCCAGACATGTAGTTGTCATGGGGACCCAGAAGGGAGGCACCTGACCTAGGCTTGGTGGATGAAGATTTCCTTCAGGAGATGTTTTCCAAGCAGAATTTTGGAAAACCCATCAGAGTTAGCCAAGCAGAACAGGGGAAAAGGAAAAGAAGATATCCCACATAGACAGAATAGTGTAAAGTGTTTGTTAAGAGAATGTGATTGAGACCTGGGTGTATGCGATCGGGTCTGCAGGCCTGTCACCTGGGCCCTGATATCAATCCCTGACCCTGCCAGGGAGAAGAGTGCTGGTCTCAAGTCACCCACAGGGGTGCCCAAGGTGGATCAATGTCTCTCCTCCTCAGGATTTGCCCCACTCTCCTGGAGTCACCAGGCAAGCAGCACCTAGGAGGCCTGGAGGGTAGGGAGCTCACTGTCTGAGTACCCCTCAGTCCTCTGTAGGGTCCCAAAAGGAAAGGTCCCATTCCTTGCAGATGCCTCTGGGTGTTGGCTAAATTGTCTTTCTCAGTGGCGGTGGGTAGCGAAGAGGAAGGGGAGAATGAAGCAATACGGCACCTGTGGATCAGCTCGGGTCTGTGGGGCGGGAGGTGCCCAGAGGGAGCTGGGAGCCTGGTGTTATCCTGTCTGCAAGAGGCTCACCACTCACTGGCGGCTGATCAAATGAGAAAGCTTCTGCACAGCCAAGGAAACTCTCATGAGAGCAAGCAGACAACCTACAGAATGGGAGAAAATATTCACATGTTACACATCTGATAAAGGGCTGATAACTAGAATCTATACAGAACTCAGGAAAATCAGCAAGAAAAAAATCAAACAACCCTATCAAAAAGTGGGCAAAGGACATGAACAGAAATTTTTCAAAAGAAGATAGACTAAATGGCCAACAAACATATGAAAAAATGCTCACATCTCTAATCATCAGGGAAATGCAAATCAAAACCACAATGAGATATCACTTATCTCCAGTGAGAATGCCTTTATCGAAAAGTCCCAAAACAATAAATGTTGGCGTGGATACGGAGAGATAGGATCACTTATACACTGCTGGTGGACTGCAAACTAGTGCATCTTCTGTGGAAAGCAATATGGAGATACCTCAAAGAGCTACAAGTAGAACTACCATTTGATCCAGCAATCCCATTATAGGGCATCTACCCAAAAGAACAAAAGACATTCAATAAAAAAGACATCCAAGCTCGAATGTTTATAGCAGCACAATTCACAATTGCAAAGATGTGGAAACCACCCAAGTGCCCATCAATACATGAATTGATTAATAAAATATAGTATATGTATACCGTGGAGTTTTACTCAGCCACAAAAAACAATGGTCAACTAGCACCTCTTGTATTATCCCCGATAGAGCTGGAGCCCATTCTACTAAGTGAAGTATCACAAGAATGGAAAAACAAGCACCACATGTACTCACCATCACATTGCTATTAACTGATCAACACTTAAGTGTACATATAGTAATAATATTAGTTGGGTGTTGGGCAGATGGGAGAGGGGAGGAAAGAATGGGTATATATACACCTAATGGGTGCCACGCACACCATCTGGCGGATGGACATGCTTGAAGCTCTGACTAGGGTGGGGCAAAGGCAACATACATAACCTAAACATTTGTACCCCAGTAATATGCTGAAATAAAAAAAAAATTAAAAAAAGAGTCAGCCTAACCCTTCATATGTGTACATAAGGGAGGAAACTAGAAACAAATGAAATAAAGCCATTGAAGAAGCCAAAAAAAAAAAAAAAAAAAAAGGGTTAGAATGATGTGCATGAGGAACTGAAAGTAGCTCATTGAGGCTAGAGCTACAGGTAAGGACTAGATCCTGAAAGGCTTTGTACATGCTGCTCATAAGTTTGGAAAATATCCTAAGGGAAATGATAGCCCATGAAGGATTTTAAGTGAGAAATGATATCACTATTAAAAGGGAAAAGCAGAATATGAGAGATGTGTCAGAGGTAGAACTTCATTGGCTTCACGTTATAGAAACATAACAATAGTGGCTTATTGGCTGAGTGAAATAAGAGGCATTTTGCTTGTTTGTTTATTGTTTTGGTTTGTGAGTGCTTGTTTTTTCAGGTAATAAGAAACACAGAGGCAGAGAATCTTGACATAGTAGCTCCATGCTATCACCAGCAACCAAAAATTCTACTTTCTGGTGACATCATTTTTTGCATGTGGCTTTTCTCCTGATAGTCATAAAAGAGCTGCTACAATTTCAGACATTGCACCTGCATTCTAAGAAGGATGAAGGGAAAAGTGATGGATCAAGGGCTTGACAAAACAAGACAGGTAAGTTAATAAACACTTTAAAGAATCTTCTGGGAAACTTTTTGGGGTGAAATCTACTTACGTCCCATTGGTCAGAGTTATGTCCTATGATAGCACCAAGGGACACTAAGAGATTAAATATTTTAATTAAGCAAATCAGAGTTTTGGAAGGAAGAATGGATATCGAGTAGGCAACCTGTAGTGCCTGACTTTATAAAAAGTGCCCTGGACATTATCAGTGACAGTGGGGTAATAAGGAAGCAAATAAATTCAAGAGATAGTAACAAAAGTAGAAGTGACAAGACTTATTGATTCTTTGGGAATGGAAGGTAAGGGAGAGGAGAGAGTCAGGGTGATTCCCAGGTTCCTGACTTGAACAATTGGATGTGGTGTCCTTTACTGAAATGAAAAATGCAAATTATGAGGAAAAGATGATGAATTACATTTTGGATATGTCGAGTTCAATATTCTTCTGGAATATTCAAGGAGATACATCTCATAGCTCAAAAGGAATACCAGCCAGAGGTACAGACTAAAAAGTCATTTACATATTGATTGTAATGAAAGCCATTGGAGTGGGTGAGATCTCAAAAATTAGAAAGTGAGAAGAAAAAATGGTCAAGGTATTTTAAAGAAAAAATTAATAGGATTTGGTAACTTGTCAACTCTGCAAAGAGAATGCATGTTCAGATTTTATAACTGGGAGATTCTTTGATGCTTTTGGCAGTACACAAGGGAAATTGAAACTTAATTGCCCTTCTTTTTCTTTTTGACAAGGCATTTTTGATTCTTTGCAGTCAGCTCAAATATTATTACATGATCCCTTTTAAATTGCTTTATGTTTTCTATGACAAATAGATGATTAAATTGAATATGTTTAATAGAAACTAAATTAAATAGTAGTTGTGATCTGACATTTTAAAGGCTTGGGACCAACTTTCAATGCCATCACAAATTTTGCTTCTGGGATGGTTATTTACTTGCTCTACATCTCAGCTCTCCATTTTGCAAATGTGGAGACTGAGGCCCATGCTCTTCTTGTGGAGACAGGTCAAATAAAGGTTCGTTGTACATGGGCTCCCAAGAAAAAGACAGACAGAGGTTAAATTACTAAAAAGCATCCTTGCCTCCCTTCTTGCTGTCCACAGAGGTCAGGGATGAGTGTTCTTCAGGGTAATTGCTACTTCCCATTCTTCTTACTCCTGGGTTCTGAGAAGCCTCAATCAGTAGGGTTTCCACACAGACTGAACAGTATGTGGTTGGCCTACTGTATTTGTTTGACATGCAGCACAGAGAAGTTAAGAGAGGCTATCAGGCATTCATTGAACTGATAAAACAGACTATAACCCATTCCTGGGAAAATATTTTCTGCCATATGGAGATAAATATTTATTTTAGCTCTGCTGGGAAGCATGGGCCTAATAAATATGTCCCTTTTTCTAATGGTCTGTTTATATTTTAGAGAATTCATATCATGGATCTTGGTCATTTACACTATATATAATTCTCAAGACATATTTTCATGAAATGTTTTTGAGAAGGTCTAAACTTAGTCATCAAGAAAATATCCTTCTTTTTGTAAGCTCCCATAAATGACTATGATTTCGACTTCAAAACATGCATAGATACTGAAGTCTTTTACTCATATAATTACTTTTGATGTTAAAGGATCCAAAAGCGTACAAGGATATGTCACAATTTATACAACCCCAAGGAACAATTTTGTTTATAAATGAGCATTTTGTTGCAAATTTTTTTTAAACATGTTAATTCCAGAGGCAAGAATACATGATGGAAAATAGAAACTAAAATCTAGGGACTCCCAGCAAGATTGCTGTGGGTGATGCTGGGTGTCATTAGGATACACACGTAGGTTTATGTTTTAGGATCATATTACTGACCTTGACTCAATATTGGTTTTGCGTTCTATTTTTTAAACCAATCCCAGGTCTGTGGCATGATTCCTTGTCTGTTACATGCTTCCTATATGCATCACATATCTTTTAAAATATAAATTTTTATATGACCAGTCTGTAATATATAATATGATATGGAAGAATTTCCCTGATGAATAATGACATTCACAAGTTGTGCTCTTAAAATGCAGTAGTCCCCCCTTTATCTGTGGTTTCACTTTCAAGGGTTTCAGCTACCCATAGTCAACCATGGTCTGAAAATACTAAATGGAAAATTCCAGAAATAAACAATTCATAAGTTTTAAATTGGGTGCTGTCTGAGTAGCATGACGAAATCTCATGCCATCTCATGTCTTGCCTGGACATGGAACCCCCTTTTTGTCCAGTGTATCCTCTCGGTCTACTCTACATTAGTCACTTAGAAATTATTTCAGTGGTCAGATTGACTGTCATGATACTACAGAGTCGTGTTCAAGTAACCCTTATTTTACTTAATAATGGCCCCAAAGTGCAAGAGCAGTGATGCTGGCATATTGTTCTAATTATTCTATTTTACTATTACTTGATGTTAATCTCTTACTGTGCCTAATTTATAAAGTAAATTTTATCATAGATATGTATATATAGGAAAAAAAACAGTATATGTAGGGTTCAGTACTCTTTGCAGTTTCAGGTGTACACAGGGAATCTTGGAAAGGAACCCCCATGGATGAGGAGGGACTACTATAAACTACTTCAAGACAAAGAACTAAATCAAGACTGGAGGAAAGAACAGAGGTCATTTTGTAAGTTCAACTGTGCGCAAGCTGTCATACTAGGCTTATATCATTTTTTTTATTGCCTGCGATCATGAGAGGCAGGTGTTATCTGCACTTTACAAATGGGGAACTGGCTTTAGAAGGGTTTAGTAACTGACTTCCAGTGTCAGAGAAATGTAGTAAAGTCAGGGTTTAAACTCTGTTAATGGCAAAGGCCTTGTTAAAGACTATTTCTCAATAACTCAAACACAATTCTTCATACTGTGGATGTCAGGAAACATGGAACCCGATGCCAACCACCTAAGGATCCTCAAGTTTTCCTGCTTTGAGGGGTCCTAATGCTCTTTCATACTTAAATAAAATGGCCCTTACAAACTTTGCAGGCCTATTGCCCTCTCTCAGATTGCTGAGAATTCCCGAAGACTCATGCTTGCAGTCCCAAATCACCCTACTTACCTGTGGCCACTTACCTCTGTAAGCATCTTGACTCTGTCTTCCCACAGCTCATTTTGACTCTCCACCCTGCCTTCACCCATAGGTAGGACAGAGTCCTCTTCATCGGTTTCCATGAAGCATCAGTACAAGGCAGTTTTATGTAGCTTTTTTCTATTAAAGTGCTGAGGATAGCAGAGGCTGATTATTTCAGAGCACATCAAACCACTTAAAACTGAGTGGGAGGCATTCTTCTTTGTCCAAGTTCTCTAGCCAGGATCATGCTAGGATTTTCTCTTTGCCATCTTCTCCCAGGCATTTCCTTCTCAACATTTTTCCCTAGAATGTTATCTTTTTCTTTCTCTTCTTCGTTCCCAGGTACTCTCACTCTCTTTCTCTTGGGCTGCCAAAGAAGTCCCCAAATCTTGTTGTTCTGTTCTCATTTTTCAGAGATTTTAGCTTTCTTGCTTATTTGCCTTCCACTAAATTTGCCTAATAACTTCTAAAATAAAATACTCTCTTGTTCCTTAGCATAAATATTGCCAACAGCAACATATCTTTCAATTAGAATGTATTAATAATAACACTTATTTTTCTCTCGCCTGAAGATGGAAAGGCACAAAAACATCACCAAGTTACCTTGGGAGACAGCACTGGCTTGCTTTACTATTTGCAATTTGTTCCAAGGATGTTATTTACATCTGAGAATCTCATTCACTCCACGAGGAAATGAAGATTTGCGAACTTTAAGAAATATAACATACATAATGAGTGCAATGAGCACCATCTGGGGGATGGACACACTTGAAGCTCTGACTTTCGGGGGGGAAGGGCAATATATGTAACCTAAACATCTGTACCCCCATAATATGCTGAAATAAAAAAAAGAAATAATATGCTAATAATATTAAGCATGAAAAAAAGAAATATCACACATTTGTTTCGCTAATAAATGCCACAACCAGATATTGAATTCAGATCTTAGAAATTAAGCTTAGTAAAGATAGCTGTGTTAGCTTTAAAAATTATGAGATAGTGTCTTCGATAATGGAAGTTATCATTCTTATTTTAAAATCCTTGTCTGGCAGATAGGACTTGTAATAATCTTACCCAGTGGCATTGCCTCAGTGGCATTAATGTGATCTTTGTGAGAGCTGGTATGTGCAAAGACTTGGTGTTGCTACTATTCTCTATAATTTGGCTAGCATCTGACCTCCTATAAAAAAACGCATGCGTTTTTCAAGCTCTATTTAAAGCTATGGAATGTTGCTAGGACCATGGCTAGAAAGTTTTGCAATCGCCAAGCCAAATGAATTTTACTTAAGAATGAGAAATTACAATAGTTTTGATAATTTTGTAGCTGGGAATAATTATAGCAATTTTGCCATTTTTTTAATCACTAGGTGCTCAGGGGCTGACAAAGTTCCCCCAGACAGGTCATTTATTTTGCTGAGTACTTTGGCTATCTCTTTTGATGCTTATATACCATAATAAAGCTGTTATGTTTCCCATTTTATATGCAAGAAAACTGAGGCACAGAGTGTTTGAACGACTTGCCTAATATCCACATAGCAATTAAGGTGCAGAACCAAGATTCAAACCCCAAAGCCTGTACCTAAGCTGAGCTAATCATCTGTCTCCAGCCTCTGCCACTGTATTCAGAATCTTTACTTTTATTGTTCGTCATATTCCTTCAACATATTAATCAATGTGTAGATAATACACTTAAGGAATTGACAATTTAAATGATGTCATCATCACCCAAATGAGGGTGATTTTATCACTATTAATTCTCTATATGGCGTGCACTTTTAGTTGTTGTTGTTTCTTTCCCTTGTGCTGGGCTAAATTTCGCCATCTTTTATCTACTATCATTCACATTCACTGGTCCATTGATGTGTAAATGAGCATTGAGCAAACAGTTATTTGGCCCCATCTGCATGCCAGGCACTCTTGTTTGTGATCAAGCCTCAGGCTTATATCCTGGCTTCCTGAACAGGATATTTTTATTTCTGTTTTAAAACATTGATAACATTTTAATTAGATGCATGATCTCCATCTTCCTCATAAAAACCTCACTTTATAAATATAGTAACTGAGGTTCAGGGAGATTAAAAGACTTGCCTTCAGCCAGATTCCTGGAAAATCATAGGAACTTGAATTCAGATCTTCTAATTTGCAACTTTAGTGCTTTTCTTTTTCACTGTTATTACTAAAAAGAAAAAAAAAGTTGTAGTAATCCAAATATCACCTAAGACAATAACCTAAGGATAATAATAAATGGGTACATTACTTATAATTCATGCTTTCACTTATAGTTCAATTCTCAAAACTGATTCATTAGGCTCCTAAATTTTATTATAGACCCTTCATGTCCAAAATAAATGGGAGCATTTTTTGAATTGTGTAGGTCTTGCTCCTTCAACTTAGAAACCAGTTTCAGTCAATTGCTCTGAAAGAGACACGTGTTTCATTTAAACAGTTAGCTTTAGAAAAAGGATGGAAGTAAGGATTAATTCATTTTTATAATAAAAAGCAATTAGTTTTCTCTTTTGCTCTAGTTCGTCCTTAGCCTGAGTATTAGTACTTTAGTACTTGTTGTCGTTGGTGAGACTTCTTGGAATTTTTTAGATGTATGAAAAACAATCCCTATGAAAAACAGTGGGAGATTTCTCAAAGAACTGAAAGTAGACCTACCAATTCTATACAGCAACCCCACTACAGGGTATCTACTCAAAGGAAAAGAGGTCATTTTATCAAAAAGACATCTGCACTTGAATGTTTATTGCAGCACAAGTCACAGTTGCAAAGATGTGGAATCAACCCAAGTGCCCATCAATTCATTAGTGAATTAACAAAATGTGGCATATGTATACCGTGGAGTACTACTCAGACATAAAAAAGGATGAACTAATGCCTTTTGCAGCAATTGGGAAGGAACTGGAGACCATTATCCTAAGTGAAATATCTCATGAGTGGAAAAACAAACATACGTGTACTCTCTAATAAATTGGAACTAACTGATGAGTACACAAGTACAAAGGAAAGTAAAAGTCATTGGAAATCAAGCAGCGGGGAAAGGGGAGGAGGGAAAGGGCAAAAAGCCACCTAACGCTTACAATGAACAGTACTCAGGTGATGAGTACATTTATAGCCCTTACCCAAGCGATGTATCAAAAAAATTTGTACCACATTAATATTTTGAAATAAAACAATTTCAAAAATCAATTGGTTTAACTGAACAGGGAGCAGTGTAGGGGTGATGGCAGATCATAGCCACTTGACCTACACAGGCAATGAACACATGACTTTGGCCTTCTGGTGACCATTCTATAAACATTTCAGTAAATTCAGCCCAGAACCACTCAAACATCCTTTCAAGTGGCAGAGTTCCTTTGTATCCATGAGCAGGATGTGAACTAATTTATCTGCCTTTTTATCTCCAAAAATATACATTTTTGCACAGGGGTCACATTTAGAATGATAGTCATTTTATTTAGTTTTGTGTTGTCTTACAAGGTAATAGCTTTATTAAAATAGAATAAATTACCAAGCCAAAAAATATAAAACTTTTTTCCCCAAGAAAAAATATCCATATAGACAGTTAAACAGACTATAAAAGTGACTGTGCTTCTCAACATCTTTATTTGATGACTTACAAGGTCCTCTTAGGACAGAAAATCTCTTTACTGACCCACTTCTGAAGAAATCATACCACTTTAAGGCTGCCACAAGGTGATTTCAATAGGTAACTGTGGGTTTATAATTAAATCAAAGTTTTAGAGGCCAAATGAACATTACATTTTTTTCCTTGACATTCAGGAACATAATAAGAAAAAAATCAGTTATTTTTTGTTTGGTTACTGTAGGAATTCTTAGAGGTTATAAATTATAAGAGCTTTGCAATCAAATGTTTTACTTTTGATAATCTTATCAAAAATAAAATAGCTGAGACCTATGAAGTGCTAGGGAACATTCACTTTTACAAGTACTCCGCACATATGAACTCAAGTCTCCCCAAAAGCCAGATAGGTAGGCACTACTATTATCAGGAGACAGTTACTTAGAAGTTAAGTGACTTGCCCAAGGTCCTGTGGCTCATAATGCTGGCCTGGACCATGAGCACAGGCAGCTTCAGAATCTGAACTTCAGCCTCGCTGCCACACTGGCTGTCCTGGCAACAGCTTGTTCAGCCATAGCAATGTGTCTTCCCCCAAAAATGGGGGAAATTGAATTTTTAAATAATTGAATTCTCTAATGGAAACAGACAGTAGTGATAGAAGTTAAGGTGTGGTTCATTTCCAAGTGAAATCAGGTGAGCTGACTTACTGTTTCTCCTTCAGAGACAATAACTCATTCTCCTATAATTTACGTTAAAAGAAAATCCCTGTGATTCATCAGGAATTTAGGAGCACCTAGTGTGTGTTAGGAACTTACATAATCCCTGGAATACAATAATACTTAGTCTTTGAACTTGAGAATTTCTCTTTGTTAAAAACCAATTTAAAAAATAAACTGAGCTTTAAGAATACTATTATGCTATTCTTCTGTTTTAGTAAATAAGGACGTTAAAAAAATTCTTTCTTTGATGACTGAGCACCTGAAAATGGGGAGTTATCATGTAGAATGATCTCTTGTTCTATAGTAGTATAAGAGGGTATATGTATAAAGATAGATTAAATTTGTTCAAAATCTAGAATTTATCTTGAACATCAGATATTTCTAACAGCCATGAGATCAGCTTGTTTTTCTGGTATTGCTTTCTCTTTTTAATAAAAGGAGGCAATTTGGACTTCCCATTTATTTGCATTATT
This sequence comes from Indri indri, assembly GCA_004363605.1. Lineage (NCBI taxonomy): Eukaryota > Metazoa > Chordata > Mammalia > Primates > Indriidae > Indri > Indri indri. The sequence goes on from RJWJ010018811.1 coordinate 17,286, forward strand.
GCTGAGAGTCGTGTTTTTACTAATTGTTTTTTACTGTAATTGGCATGACACCCTTGAAATTAAACACTCAAAGCCATTTGTTTTATCCTATTAGTTTTTTGTTTTTCTTTACAGTAAAATGCAGAAAACTAGAGAGCATTAGTATAGGAAATGAACTAGTATTCTTTTTGGGTTTATGCTTAAAAGAATAAATACATTCTAGATTTGCACATAAACATTTTTCAGAGAGGAAACTCTTCATCATTCCAACTGACAGGGAAAGGGTTTGGGAAACCTGCATTGCCATATTACACATATAGGTTAGTTCTAAAAGGAGACAAAAATGGATAGTCTACTATTAAGAGCCTGAAATGAAAAGTCCAAATTGCATTTTGATCTTTAGTCTCTCTGCCTTTCTAATTCTGACCCCTATAACCCAATCGAAGCTTCCTTGCTGGTGCACCAAATGCAATAAAGACTCTGCTAACTTGGTCTGGAAGGCTAATGGCTAGATTTGACACAGCATATGTTGTAACATACTATTGGTTACTGAGTACACATAGAGGCTTGAGACAGCTGGCCACGCCACACTTTTGGCTTGGAGTTGCGCCCTGAACTTCCACAGTTGAAATAAGTCCATGATTTTCTGGCTGCTGATCCATTACCCATGTGGCAGGAGAGCCAAAGTGGTAAACCAGTTTCACCAAGGCTCAGATGTGCCCAAATTGTTTACCTTGTACGCTGATACAAATACTCTTTTATTTGAAGGTAGCTGCTCCTTTGTGATTGTGACATTTCTTTTGAGATGGCACGCATTAACAACTGTCGGTTTATATTCCAAAAAAATACACTTTGGGGTAGAGTTCAAGGTAGGAGCGCTGAATTACTTAGGAGAGTTAAATCAGCGTTTAGGGATTTCCCAAGGGTAGGCTGTTTCCAAGGCCTCATCACATTCTTAGCTAAGTTCTTAACATGAAAACTGATGCTGGTTAACTTCATACTGAGTCTAAAGATGAGGTAGAAAATTTTGTGGATCAATGTGTGTTGGGCCCACTGACTAGCCCATGAGACCATAGGAAGGTAGTCTATAGCTCAGGATCAAGTTTAAATGAAAAGGAACTTGATTCCTAAATAGACAACAACATGCTTGAATCCATTTTTTTTTGTCTGTTTGCAAGCAGGTAAACAAAGTAAATATCACATAAAAATCATGAAAGACTAAGAAAAAGGTTATTATTCTTTGGAAATCCAAGGCATCTTTTTTCATATTTGAAGGAATTCCAGTGTCTCCAGCTTCAACTTAGAGAGTAAATGAGTGGGGTGAAACATTGAACTTTCTGTTGTTTCTTTAAGAGGCACTACTAAAAGGATGAGCTGGACAGTATAAAATATGGGCAAAGCATCTGTTGTAATAAGATGCAGCCAATATTTATCTGGATGATAAATTCATGTCAAGAATTTCAATTTACTCTACATCTATGGACTTATGATACCCACTGTTAATCATAGTCTTACTGTGAGAGACCGTTATAATCTCTAACAGAGCCACCAATGAAGCAAAAGCAAGGATAAAATAAAGAGAGGTTGCTAGGATGAAGGTTGAAGATTCTAAACAAAGATGAGTGACACATGTTGAGTAGGATAAATCTACAAATAGCCTAGAGCCAGACATCAGACATTATTTGAAATGACAAACTTCACATTAACTAAAAGAGAAAAAAAAGATCACAGATGGAGACAGACAGCGGTGCTAAAAGTTATACAACTGTATGATTCATTTCCAGAAGAAATCAATGTTGAGATGACTTTTTTCCTCCTTCAGAACCAATAACGAGCCTCCTATAATTAGGTAAACTTTCTCTGTCCCATCAAAATAAATGGTTAAGCCACAGCGAAGCCACTGACACATCTACCTCTCAACCAAAGCTATAGTATTTTAATCTAAGTACAATGCAAAGATGCATGAGTCAATCTACCGTAAATTTTCAGCAAATAGTATGTGTCATTGGAAATAACTTCTGCTTTTCCAAAGACTGTAGATTTATTCTGTAGGAGTTTTAGAAACAAGCAACAATAATTTTAGCTAAAGCAATTCCCTGCGTTCACTAAACCATAACTGTCTGAAACTAGTTATTTCTAGAATTACACAGAACCAAAATAGCAAACATGTAAACAGAGAGCTATGGGTTGGAATTCATCAAATGAGGGGGAAAAAAGTTTTCAATTTTTAGGTATGAAATATCACATCTGTTAACTATTTATAGACGCCCAATTTTAATGCACAATTCAAGCCCTAATTAAAAACATTTTCCATAAATAGAAAACCAATTTGCTGTGTGTGCAGAAAGAATAATACAATCAACCTTCCCTAGGTATCAGTTTTCTCTCTATATAAATGATCAAAAAGTAATTGACCTTTGGACTTCTCATTAAAATTCAGTAATCCAGGCTGGAACAATGAAGCAAGGTCTATTCATGCCATCAAATACAGTTATAGCGTATCTAATCCCATGGTTTCAGCTTTCTCTATTGTCAACATGAGTTGCTGCACCATGGTCAGAACCAGCTGGGGAGAAAGCAGAGTTGAACCCATTAGCCATGCCACATTTTATCCATTCCATACTTGTGGGCAGAGCCTTAGTTTGCCACTGAGCTGATAAACTAGAACAGGAGACATGCCAGTGATGTTTGTCCCAACCAGGACACTGGAATAGAGAGATGGACCCTCTTTTTTCTAACTTTATGTTGTTATATTAATGCCAGAGGCAAATTCCAAGAAGAGACATTCTTTCTTTCCCCCTCCCCATATTTAACATTTTATTTGGGAATCACAGAAGTGCAAGTCAGGGCATACACACAGACCAGGTGGTCTTTGGTATATCTGAAGAACAAAGAAAAGGTTGAGGGTTTTATCAGAAGGAGAAATGTTACCTATTGTTTTGAAAGAAAGCTCATTGTTCCTAGAGAAGCTTCTGGGAGCTGGCAAGCTCTGATGGTGAGTGATGGTAGTGGGTGAAACTAGTCAAAGTCAGGGCAGGTCATTTCAGCAGCTACTAGGTAAAACTGGTCTTAGGGTTACAGCAGGGCATTTTAGCAGCTGGGCTTGTGGGAAATTCAATTCTTGGACAGATGCCATGTGCCCCAGGTGCTGTTTCCCCCTGGCCTCTCAACTCTGATTTACCTGGGTGTGACGACAATGACCCAATTAGGATGATCAACCACCTTTCATCCCTGGAAAAAACGCAATCCTGGATGGGGCCAACACTTGGCTTTTTCCTGTATGTACCCAACTGTTGGGGGGAAAACCACACAATTAAGTTGACTGGTTTCATTTTATATTTATGATCACAAGAGGCAAAGGGGTTCTGAACACTGCCCTGCAATTCCACTCCATTTCTCTAAGAGGCGTTAAGCTATATTTTCTTTCTTTAACCTTCTTTAAGTTATTTATTTCTCTTCTGAAATTTCTTAGGAAATACTTTCACCATTGAGAACTTAGGTCTCATTTGTAGATGAATAGGTAATACATGTTCCCAAGAAAGCATAAAAGTATGGAAATTCATTAGCAAGTCTATGGAAATCTAAAATTGGAGCTGGAAAGAAAGAGAGTGCCTAATTCCTTTCCTGTATTTTATAGGTAATAGAAATGATAAGATTCAGAGAAATAGAGTAACTAGTCTAAAGACACACTTTGCTAAGACATGAACTTGAGCCTCAACTCCCAGGCTGTGTGTTTTAAATTACAGAGTGGCCTTACTACTCTTTCATGTACTTTCATTTTGTTTGTTAAAAACAAACAAAAATAAAAACAGAACCACAACCCCCACTGAAGACACCTTGCAAAGTTACACACACACATTGGGTCTTTGCGGCAAGGGCTAGCTCTTCTTTGTTCATTCCATGTGATCTTGCTCATTTTCAAGTGCATAGTATCACCTGCCCCCTTTTATAATCCCCAAATTCCATGGCAGTTTTTATCTATTTCCTTATGGGAGGCCAAGTCTTAGAATATATTTTTAGATTCTTTACAAGTACAATGTGGATTTTGACATTCAACATATAACCTGTGCTTTAATTAGGGTGACTATATAAATTATCTTCCAAACTAGCACATTTCTTAGAGTGAATGGGGGTGCTATTGACTATTACAACAGTATAACAGGTGCAAACCTGAAGTATTATTGACAAACTAAGACATGTGGTCTCCCTAGCTTTAGTGTTTTGAACATGCAAAATAGTAAATATATCCCGTCTGTCCGTTTTGTCGTGGTTTTATTCTGGATAGTTTCTTTTTTGTTGTTTTTTCTTTTTAGTTGTTTTTATTTTGAGCTAAGAGGGAGCATGACATAGAGAAAAGGTGAAAAGTAACAGAAAGAAAAAGATCTGGTGGTCCAAGTCCTATTTCTAACTGTGAGGCCTTCCACAAGTCATTGTCCTCTCTTGGACTCAATATTTGCATCCATTAAAGGAATGGGTTGGACTAAGTCACAATTAAGCTTTTCTTCTAGCTCTAAGGTCTAGATTTTCCATGCCGTCCAATTTTCCATTTAACATGTGTGTGTGTGTGTATATATATATATATATATGCATACATACATATCCATATGCATGTGTAAAATATACATATCAACTATGAAAAGAACATAAAATTTTAATAAATATTAAAGAAGAAAGTAACCAGATTTTGAGTCTGGAATGTACTGTTGGTGGTGTTATCTTTGAAAAGAAAGCAAAATTGTTTATCTATATTGAAAGTCACACCAGAGACATAGTATTACAGCAACTTGGCAGTTCAGTGACAGACAGGAAACGATTTTTCATGTGTGTTTTTGGCAAAACTCTACAGTTTTGGATTCTGGTGGCTTTGGTGTTATAACAGGGTTTCTTATGTGGCAAAGTCACAATAGACGCTGTCTGGTTGCTCTTGGTTACAAAGATCTTTCCTATTTGACTCAGCTTCAATTTTTAGGCAAATTCTCTGGCTTCTTGCTGTTGTTTCTGGGTGTCTGCAAGTCCTTGCAGTCTTTTATGTGTCTTCTGAAAGTAAAGACTGGGTGATAAAAGAGAGTTACATGGCCCATGTAACTTTAGAGGTGTGAATTATTAAAAGCATAAAAGTGGTTGAATATAAGAAACAGAAATAGAATTCATCATAAATTCTAGATCCTTATCTAGTTTAATAAATCCTCCCTTTTAAATTGCCGGTGATAAGTCTTATCTGCTTTCTGCATATGTCACAGGCACGATTTGGGGCGGTGTTTTGTCTTTCCATATTGCTTGTCTGAACTCTAACATTTCAAAACTTCTTCAAGTCATCTGGCTGAGCCAGGGAGACAAATACAAACACATACAGTTTCTCTCTTCTATGGTGACTCTTTGTTGTAAATTTTAGAGGCAGGATTGCTTCTTCATATGATTACTGTAATACGCTCCTACCCAAGCTTTAGTAAAAGGAATAGTTAATAAAAAGAGCTTATTGATTTATGGGTTTGGTAAATGTGCCAAGCTTTTTATCGATACAGTCTCAACTAATCCTCATAGCAATCTTTAGGAGACAGGTATAATTATTTGCATTTCATAGATGAAGAGACAGAGTGGGGTTAAGAAAGTCAACCACTCAGCCAAGTGCGCATACCTAGTAAGTGGCAGAGCCAGATTTAAACCCAAGTGTGTCTGAAATATAACCCCTATGGGCACATCCATTTAGTATATTAGGTCCTCATGATGTTCTAAGAGGGCAGCAAAAAGGAGATGGGTGTTGGGTTCATTTTACAGATGAAGGAGCAATGCTCTGAGAGGATCATCCAGGGTTACAAAGCCAGCAGGAGGTGTCACCAGCACTAGAACCCATGTCTTTGGGCTGCTACCTGAGTGCAAATTCCCCAAAATCAGAGCTGCTTCCTCAAAAAAACCAAAACACATAAAAAGATTAAATAGAACCTTAAAGAAACAAAAATTGAAAAGCATAGTCCATTATAAATACAGCACAATTGCTGTATTAATCACAAATGCTGGAGGCACCCTTTAACAAATGCTTCCAGCACCCGCCCCCCGCCCCCCGGCCTATGTCATATCCCAGTCTATATATGGCCAGTCTGAATTTGTGACAACCCGATAAATTATAATAAGATGGTTGATATAAACCAAACCTTTGTTGTTCCTTATGTCTTATCACATGCTACTCTGTATTGACAAGTCTGTTTCTCCTACTAAATTCTGGTGTTCCTTAAGTATAGAATCCATTTCTTCTAGGTATTTCTATAAATCAGGTGTTCACTAAAGGTTTGTTAAATAAAAGAAGAAGGTATTTTTGCTAATACATGTAATAATAACACTTGAGTGTTAATCTTTAATCTTTAATATATCTTTAATATATTTCAGGCATCTTCTATGTACTTTAGGTATATTATAAATAATCCTAACAACAATTTTATGGGGTAATTATTTACCCCACCTTTATAAGCATAAAAAACAGGTGCAAATAATTCAAATAGTATACCAGGGTCATATTGTAGTAAGGGCCAAGGTGAGGATTTGAATGCAGGAAGTATGGTTTAGAAAACCTAAGACTCAAATTTATTAGCACTTAGAAATTTTATTAGGTAGTATTCTTTGTTTATGTCCACTTCACAAAAATATTTAAAATGAGTTCCAATAGTGTTTTGCTACTAAACTGATATACTGGGTGAAATATTATTTTTTTTTTAAAAAGACCGTCAGGTAAGGTTTTCATCCAGAAATAAATGCTACTCAATCACTGATGGATCATATTAGGAGAGAGAGAAAGAAAGAAAGAAAGGAAAGAAAGGAAGAAAAAGAGAGAGAGAGAGAAAGAAAGAAAGAAAGAAAGAAAGAAAGAAAGAAAGAAAGAAAGAAAGAACTTCTTACTCAACAGTATCCAACAACCAGAGCCAGCATGAGGTGGTAGAAAGCAAAGCAGAGAGAGATTTGTGACCCAGCTCCACCCTGTTTTGCATCAAGTCCCCAGAAATAGATCCTTAGACACGGATTTGTGTGTTCCTTTAGCATGGTGCCAAAGTAAATGAGAAGTTTTATGCAGGTTGTATCCAGGCACGTGAACTACTCCTGTGTTTGGGACTCACTCTGCGTTCACTATTCTCCATGTGCCTTGTTCTTTTTTCCCAGGGGACTGTCCTCTTTAGGTCTCGTCAGAGTCCCACTTTTTTGCCCTGTGGCTTCCAGTTGGAGTTTACCAAATCAAGGGCAGCACCAGTTGCAGATGGGGTTTGGGGGAGAAATTGAGATACTCCCACCACACGCACCCTGCGGGGCTACACTTTTGACGGTGGCCCTTTCCTACACCAGCAGCCACAGCTCCTGACCCTCCCCTTCTGTTGATATTTGTTGGTGCTTCACTGTCTCTAGCTGATTCCTTAATCCTGCCCAAATCTCCCTGTAAATGGTCTTTTCATTAAACTTTCTTTGCTCAAAGCCTTGAATGTACACCTTCCTGCTAAGGACCCGACTAATGCATCACATATTGGCATGGATATTTTTATTGTGGATTTCAACAGAAAGGAGAGCCCAGCATACCTATTTTATCATATGCATATCATATTTTATCGTTTCCCTTCCCCTCCTCTCCCTGTGTGCCAGGGAACCAGGAGGGATGGGCTTTTCTCCCTCTCTTTATGAGAGATATATTCTTGCATCATATCCCGGATTTCACTTTTCATGGTTTAGAATAAAGTTCAATTTTCAATTTGCCTCCTTGATGTGCCAATTAGATACTAAGGAATTGAGAAAATCCTTTTCTCTCTCAAAAATGTCTGCTGTTAAGACCATAGCCATGCTAGGTCATCAAAAACAAAAACAAAATTATAGCTAGTTTAAGAATCAAATCTAGGTCATGCTGTCATTGTTGTGGTTGGAAACTAACTGCATTTTTCTTCCCTGTGTGTTGTGCTTCATGACTTGGAGTTATAGACAAGCTTGATTTACCTTAGAGAAAGGAGTGGAATACATCTGTTTAGTAATTTCTTATTATCTACACCACTTGGGCTATGGATATAAGATTTCTTAGAGATCCACTAACTCCACCTCTTGCTTTAAATATATAGGCTTGCATGAAAGAGTAACATTCCTGTGATAAGCAGAATGATAGCCCATGCCCTGATTTCCAGAACCTGAGACTATGTTAGGTTACATGGAAAAGGGGAAGTAAGAATTCAGATGGAATTAAAGTAGTAATTTTAAAAAGCTTAAATAAGCTTACCTTGAAGCTAGAGATTATCCTGGATTGTCTGATGGACCCAGTTCTTATACACAGAAGAGAGAGGCAGAAGAGCAAGATGGAGAGATGGCACCAAGAGAAGGCCTTGGCTCAGTGTCGTTGGCTTCCATCTTCAAAGATGGAAGACAGGGACACATACCAAGGCTTTTAAAAGCTGGAAAGGTAAGGAAATGGAATCCCTCCCAGAGCCTCCAGAATGATCATAGCCTCACTGACACCTTGATTTTAGCCTAGTGAGACCATTTTTGGAGCTTCTGACCTCCTAAACTGTAAGGTAACAAATTTTTATTGTTTTAAACCATTCGATGAGCATGTGGTAATTTGTTACAGTAGCAAAAGGAAGCTAATATCATTCTACACCAAATATCCTTATGTCTTAGCTCAGAGTTTTAACCCATAATTATTTATTGAGCATCTTCTACGGGCGATTCACTATGCCAGACACTGGTATGCAACAAGAAATCAGGCAGATGTAGTTCCTCCCCTCTCAGGGCTCACAGTCTGCTGGGGGAAGTCAGATAGTTAAACAAGCATTGGGCAGTGCAGTGTGCCTCGGATAATCTAGTGGGCTGAGTGAATAGGAGGGGGTGAGAAGGGCTTCTGGAAGAGCAGCTGTTTCAAGTTAAAAACTGCATCATGAACAGAAGTGAATCCGCCCTGGGAGTGTGGATGGGATTGGGAGTTGGAACATGAGGGACTAAAGCAGAAGGAAGAATATGTTCCAGAATAAAAAGGAAAGCCTTGGAGCACCCCCAAAGACTTTTCTGCATGGCTGGAGTGAAGACTCAAGAGGGAGCATGGTGAGAGATGGATCTGTTGAGTGTGAGCAAGAACATACATGCTATGAACTGTGGACCCTGACCCTGCAGGAACAGAATTTGGTGATGCCATTTACTGTTAGTAGTAAGATAGTTACTATTATATATATTCAATCACTTATATTGTAATTCTATGTATAATAGTAACTAGGTGGCCATGTAAAGTGGTAACGAACTCAAAGAAGATGAACGTGCCTGGAGCCAAGCGAGAGAGCAGGGGAGAGAGGCACTGCAGGGGCTGGGCAGGTAAGGTGAGGCAGAACCTGAAGGGAACTGAACTGGCTCTACCATCCAGGGGTGTTGAGTAAATGGCGAGGACAGGTTAGCCACAAATAAAATATTGATGATTGCTCTGAAAGACAAGACTTCACAAATGAGTGAGGATGAGAGGTTCACAGGTATTACATTACCACTTAGACACCACTTCTGTTGGTTTGAATACATTCCTAAAACAAATTCAAATGCCATTTTATATAGAAAAAGGGGAAGCACATATACATAAACTCTTGTGTTTAGTTCAGTTGGGTTTTCTTTTTCTAGTTTGTTTGAGAGAAATATCACATAGTACTAAGATTAAATTTCCAAATCCCATGGATAAGAAAGTTTAAAGGAAAACTGTTGGTTTCCATTATACCTTGCCCTCTTTCTAAAATTACAAGAAGCTCCTTAAATCACCCATTTAAATCTTCTGGCCCATCCTTTGACTTTAACCAGAGCACAATTTTTGATATTCTTAAGGGGAAGGTGAAAGAGGAAGGGAAGCTAATATTTTGTCAAGTGTCAGTGACTTTACTGTGTGTATAATCCCATTACATTCTCCCAGCAACCTCAAGAAGTTGTATAAAGCTCAAGGTTATCAAACTAGAAATGGCAAAGCTGTGATTTGAGCCCAGGTCAGTCTCATATCAAAGCCCTAGTTTATTCTGTCTTACCATGCTGATTTTCATGCTTTCTGTTCAACAGCAGAAAACAGTGAGAACCAACTTTTTTACTGCCTCTCAAAAGTGTAGGGATGTAGCAGGCACAACCGAGAAAAGGGAGAAGAATGTTGAACTCCTGAGCAAATTCTACTTCTATTTATTGAGTCTTTATTATGTGTTGAACTCTGTGTTTGTGATTACCATGATGCAAAAGACAGGGACCAAGCCCCACAGGCAGCTAGACAACAAAATTTTATGTTTAACACAGTCATTCAAGACAAAAATGCAATTAAATGTGACTATTGCTTTTATGGAATGAATGCCAACCAGGTCCAGAGGAAACTTCCAAGAATAATCACCTAGATTTATGTGAACAAAAGAAGAGAAATGTACCAAGGAAGGGCACAGGATGTATAGATGCTTGAGACTATCAAATTAGGGATCAGAAAACTTTGGGGAGAGTATGAAGGGAAACCTTCCATAACCTAGAATACCATTTAAATATCTGGAATTCCTCTTGCCACTTATGTTCTCTATGTGGGTAAAACCCATATACCCGGAACTCACCATATGGGAGAACCCATTAGAAGAGCAGAGCTAAGTCTGACTTCAGCTCTAGTTCTGGGATCTCATGAAGACACTAGAACCCGGTCATTCTCTAGAAGGAAATTTCCCATGATTTGTGTCATAGCACCAGCACTAAATAATTTGTTAATGATGAATGAACTGGTTTAAATAGCAATATAAAATATAGAGTTAAGAGATTTATTTGGCATATATTTATATATTCATACATGTATTGAACAACTATGAGTTAAGAATTTCATATATGTCAGGTACTGTTCTGTGTCCTGCGGAAAGTGTGATGAATAAGTTAGACATCATCCTTCCCTTCAGATAGCTTGCAAAATAGATAATGGACAAAATAGTATTTTACCAAAAGAAATTACAGGCTTTGCTCCTAGAGACATATAAAGATTGCATGGGTCCTTATCTGGTTTGGAATGGGTCAGTCTTGAAATCAAAGTGATGATAGAAATGATCTCTGAGTTGGGATCATTTGAATTTTTTTGCCCCTTCAGATCTATTCTTCACACTTTTCAACCCTCCTCTTTGCCTTGTGAAGTTGACCAGTATGAACCTCCAGCAAAGGGCATGCATCTGGCTTCTGCTTGGTTTTAGCCAACAGGAAGTTCCAACGACATTGAGAGAAAGGGAGCCCTCCACCTAGGATATTGCTTCGTTCAAGGTGAGCTCCTCTAGGTGCCTGCTTTTGAAGTTCAGTACCTGCTCCCTCCTCTCTCCATTGTAGCTTAGGGGTGGTAACAATTCAGCCACTATTTACTAGCTCCACGTTATTACACTATTTCATGGTTTTCCCCTGTATCTTTGTAAATAGTCCCTTTGTAAATGACTCTTCCATAAATATTAATAATCCTAATTTGAGTGCATCTTCTGTTCCCTGTTGGGCCCTGACTAAAATAACACCTTCGTTGTATCCCAAGTTTTTATCTTTAATTTACCCATTCTGCTAACATTGATAGGTACCACACCCTTACCCCGGTGTAAAGGAGGGGACACAGATAGAGACAATATAATATTTGCCTAAAATAAGTACTCTCACATACTCTTATAACTTAATATATCAGTCAAAATCTAAAATGTACTTACCCTTTGATTCGGCAATTGCACACAAATAATTTACACTGTTCATTACAATGTATATAATAACAAGATACAGAAATCACTGGTTAGATACACTGTGGTACATCTAAATGACAGAAGGTATGCACATGCTAAAAAGAATATGGCAGATCTGTACATAATAATATTGAAAAATCTCCAAGATATATTAAGTGAAAAATCAAAGTACATGATGTACAGTGCATTATGTACCTGTTTATATAAAATAAACAATATATATATGAGTGGGTCTACAGGTAAAGTTTGTTCTTGTTTTTATTTTTTTCCTTATTTTTTGGATATACCAAAACAGAGATTTTGAAAAAGATACCTTTGGGGAGAAATGCTAGCAAAGGGAGATTGTTAGTTCTCATTATTTTAGCTTTCTGTTTTGTTTTTAAAAAATCATGTGCTGACATTAATTTTATTAACTATAAAAATAGAAACAAAAAGAAATGTAATCTCAACTCTCTACTTTGTTTAGCCTAACAGAGGAGGTCTGATTTCCAAAATAGCAGTCATTCATAGGAAGTAAAATTACTTCCTAAAACAAATGTATAAGAAACAACATCAGTACATTCAACGTGAATGAAACCTGGAATGGGAGCATTTTATTCCACAATTCACATGAAAATCTATTGAAACTTTAAAAGCTGAACCACACATCCTTGACAGCCACCAGCGGCCTGTTAACATAACCTCTGCTTGTTTCTTATTATTTTTACAATACAATTATAACTGGAAGTCCCAAAACCATGTAATTGTCAACTAACTTTTGGAAAATGCAAATGGTTTACCAAGAGTTTAAAGGAAGGCCTCTCCTACCCTCTCTGAACTTCGCGGTGGTCTTTAGATGCAAAATGACTTAATTGGGGCAATGTTCAAAGATGAACCAAAGAAGAAAATAATTGTCTTTGCAGGAAGGGTTTCTGTGGACATCAAAGGTTTCTGAGCAGGGATCTGTATAATACTACTTCCTTTTCCCAGAATTTATTGGCATCCTTCCAAGATTTTTCACTAAAAATTAACAGCTTTATGTGTACAGATAGGTTTGATATCTGAGCTCAGCCAGGTCAGCCATTTTTGTGTAAAGAATATTAATATGCTGTTCATACCACAGGCACTATCTTATAAGGCCAGCAGAGTGTCATATCTCTTCCTCCTATGTCTGCTTTTCACAAATAATCACAGCCAACCATAGATAGCAGATATTGCTGAAAATACGTAAAATAATGGCTGATGCACATATAAAGCCATTCTGAGCTCAGATTTCCTTCTAGAAGAATTCAAGCCCTAAGTTTTGTAATTTCTGATAGAAACTTCTAAGGGCACAAACATATTGCATCAATTATTTTCCGTTCTGTTTGCTTATTGATACAGCATCTGTTGCTATTGTTACATATGTGTGCTGTAAAGAGGCTAAATATTTAAGGTGTAAGAAAGAATTTTATAAATGGTCTTGCCCAATAAACAGAGAATACTACACTATTAACATTGCTTCTATTAACTGAGAATATTACTCTTTGCTATTTTTTAACAATGTGATTAGTTCCCATTCATTAAACTTCAGCCAGGCACTGGACTAAGTATTGTACATATATTTTTGCATTTAAAACTTCATGACAAGCTCATGACATAAAGATTTTTATTTCTGTTTTACAGATGAGAAATGGAATTCAGGAATATTATCCAGAATCACACAGCTAGTGAGTGTCAAAACCAGTGTTCTGACTTCAAACTATATGTCTTTTATTCTAAATCCCAAGAGTAGGGCCAACATTACAGAGCTTTAAATGACAAAAGTGGCCACATTGTTTTTTATTTCCAAAGAAAATGGATTACGGACACTTGGGTTGTTTCCACTCTTACACTTTCCTGGATTAAAATTAAGCCCATTATCCAAAGTGAAGCACCACAAGAGCAGAAGAACAGGCTCCACTTGTACTCACCATCAAACTGGTTCTAACTGATCAACACTAGGTTGATCACATGGCAGAAATACTCTCTAGGGAGTAGGGGGATGGGGGGCTAAATCAACAACTAAAGGACACGGGGAGCACTAAGGGGGCGGGGGGAAGGGCATGCCTTAAACCCGCACTTGGGTGAGGCAAAGGCATAAAGTGTAACTGTAGTGTTTGTACCCTCACAATACCCTGGAATAAAAAATAAAAAATAAAAAGAAAATGG